>ML810452.1:33346-59168 GCA_009831015.1 Picea engelmannii
AGTACATCATCCTTCTTCTCTTGTCCATTCAATACTTTAGAACTAGGGAAAGAGTAGTATTCTGTCACTGTTTGTTCCAGATCCAGGTGGATCTGGGGAGATCGGTTCGTGTCCGCACTTACGGATTTATCCTAAAACAGATACCACATACCATCATCTTAGATTAGGAAAACAGGTTCCTCAACACATTTTGGTCAAGTCTCTAGTCATTGTTGGACACCAATCTAACTAAATCTATTGCCTTCCACCCTCAAAATGATGGCCAAACAGAGGTCATCAATAGGATGATTGTGTGCATCCTGCGCATGTATAACTCTAATCATATGAGTACATGGGATGAGATTTTTCCCTATGTTTATCACAATTACAATAGGGCTCTCCATAGCTCCATTGACCATAGCCCATTTCAGGTAGGGCTCAGATTCCAACCCTTGGGTCCCATTGATGTTGCACTACCTCTTGCAGCCACACATGTCGAATCTTCCCATGTTTAGTTTGAGACCGAAAAGGTCACCAAATTCATTGAGTGGATTCATCACATCCACCAACAGGTCCATCATATTTTGTAGAAAGACAATGTTAAGTACAAATAACACCATGATCAACATCAGGTACCGCAGAAGTTTCAAGTGGGAGATAAGGTCTGGTTACATTTACAAAAAGAGCACCTTACAGGGCTCCATCGGAAGCTCTGTCCATTTCTCTATGGGCCTTACACTATCACCAAGGTTGTGGGTGACAATTATTTTGAGCTCAACACTCCCCCCTTCTTTGGCTTGCACCCAGTGTTCAATGTGGACCTCCTCCAGCCATATTTTCCACCATTAATGGACACCTAGGAGATCACATATAAATTAACACCAACAGAGCTCAATCCTGACTGCATTGAACATACATCCACTCATCATATAGTGGACAAACATGTCAAGGGCACTCACCAGCAAAGGATCCAACTTTATTGGGTTGTCAAGGCAAGCCAACTCCTGCACCAAGGCAAGTGTCTCACCCGGGGCCAAATTCAATAAATATTTCCTCACCTAATGGGGGCACTCAATGCAATGGAGAACATTTATTCCTCAAGGGGGAGGACTGATCCAAGTGGGTATTGGTGGCCACCCATCTATTCCAACTAGCTCATCTTGACAGTTTTTAGTTCAACACATTCTTCTGTAATTATTTGTAATTCTGGGTTCTAAACTTTTAGGGCTATTTGAATCCCTACACAGCTTCTAGGTGAATATTAGTGGCCACCCACCTAATCCAGCTGGCTTATTTTGGAACTTTTCATGTTAGTACATCTTTATGTACTTCTAGGGTCATTTTGGGGCCCTAAAAAATGTTTTTTTGTCTTGCCATAATCAAACTATAGATAGAGTCAGATTTTGATGGCATAATGTGTAGTTCTCGAAAAGACATTTCCAACAGGCTATCACATGCCTAAAATGAAGTTCATATGCAAATGTTATGACCTTAGGAAGTTGAGGTACCAACTTACCCATCGGGGCCCACATAACTTTTTTATTTTCATCTCCTAGGGTTAGGTTTTTGGATATCTAGGGTTTTGGCATTCATGAGTAATGTTAAAAAAGCCTCTGCAGCCTCATTGTAATCATTTTTCTCAGAAGGATGTGCATATAATCCACATCTCTTCTCAGAGATAACTACCACCATTCGAGAAAGTTGTTTTCAGTTCTACAATTTTACAGTTTCAACATATTTTCTTTATTCAACAGAAGTTATTGTTCACTGGATATATATTGTTGTTCTCTGTGTCTCTGTGTTATTATATTCATTTTTTTATTCATTTCGTTTCACTCATAAATCCATATCACTGAGTGACCTTGATCTACTTGTTTTTTCATGGGATTCTGAGCCATGACCAAATTGTATTTGAGGATACATAGAATAGCCTTTCGAATTGTAAGAGCTTGGTCAACCGCATGGACCTTCAAGACACTGGCAATGTATGAGATAAATGAAGGTGGTTTTTTTTCCATATACTTCCTCAAAAGGAGTTATACGATTAGTTGAATGGTAAGAAGTTTTGTAATGCCATTCAGTTAGGGGTACCCATTGAGCCCATTGGTTTTTCCTCTCAAATGAAAAACACCTCAAATATGTTTCCAAACACTTGTTGACAACTTCAGTTTGGACATCAGTATAGGGATGATAGGTGGTGTTGAGATGCAATTGGGTTCCCTGTATCCTGAAAAATGATTGCCAAAAATTGTTGGTGAAAGTGGGATCTTAGTCAGAGGCCATAGAATGGGGCATGCAATGAAGTTACAAGATATTATCCATGAAAACTTGACCCATTGTGGATGCGGTGAAGGGATGTTACAGAGCACATAAATGAGCATATTTGGAAATACAATCAACCACCACCATGATGATTTTCTTATTGTCATATTTAAGTAGGCCCACAATGAAATCCATATAAATATCCCGCCAGATAGAAGGGTGAATTGGAAGGGGTTGGAGTGTGCATGGGGATTTGACTATTTCTCCCTTGTTGCATTGACAAACATCACATTCAGCCACAAAAGTGTGGATGTCCTATTTCATACCATCCCCCAAAAAATAACATTTGACCCTTTCATAGGTTTTGGTAAACCATGAATTCCCATCTGTAGTTGAAGCATGAAGCTCACAAAGAACTATGAATTTAAGTTGCGACTGGTGGCTTAAATAGAGATGACATTTGCAGAGAAGCTCATTATTGTGTCAAGAGTACCCTAGAGAAGCTAGATAATTTTCTTAGTATTGTTGGATGAGGAAATAGATTTTGGGATCTTGCAACTATTCCTAGCAAGCAACTTGGAGCCAATATGGTACAATAAAAGAGAGGGAAAAGAGGGACCCTTCTTCTTCATATTTTCAGGAAAGAGCGTCAACGACCACATTTTATTTTCCCTTCTTGTAAATGATATCAGAATCGTATTTGAAGATCTTGGTTACCCATTTTTGTTGCTACAGGGAGGAAATTATTTGTTCCATAAAATACTTGAGGATATGGTGATCTGTTTTAATCTACAAGTGTTGCCCCAATATATAAGTATGTCAGAGATCCACTGCATGTAGAATAGCCAACATTTCCTTTTCACATATTAATTGGCCCAAATGTTTGTCTAAAATTTGTTTTCTGGTGACACTCAAAGGCCTACCCTCTTGCATGAGGGATAATCCAATTCCTTTTCTAGAATCATCACATTCCAAGACAAAGGTCTTGATGAAGTTTGGAAGAGCCAGGACCGACGTCGGGCAGATAGTCGCTTTCAAGGAATGGAAGGATTGATTAGTTGTTGGATTCCATTTGAAGGCATTATTTTTAAGGAGAGTCGTGAGAGGTGCTACGATTTTTCCATAATTATTAACAAATTTGCGATAATAACCTGTTAAATCCAGAAAGCCATGCAAGCTCTTAAGAGTTTCAGGGAAATTCCAATCCTACATAGCTTCAATTTTCTTCGGGTCCACCCTTACACCATCCTTTCCAACAATATGACCCAGGTACTCCACTTCTGAGGCTCCGAAGTCACATTTAGATTGTTTGAGGAAAATTTTGTGTTGAGAAAGGAGATGCAAAAATTGATCCACATGTGAAATATGGGTTGTCCAAGTTTTACTATAGATGAGAATATCATCAAAGAAAACTAAGACAAAATGATGGAGAAAAGGACAGAAGACATGATTCATGAGACTTTGGAAGGTTAATGGGGAATTACAAAGACCAAAGGGCATGACCAAGAACTCACAGTGACCCTCATGAGTTCAAAAGGTAGTCTTGGGAATGTCTTCTTATTTCATAAAAATCTAGTGGTAGCCAGATCAGAGATCAAATTTAGTAAAGCATTGGGCACTGATAAATTCATCCAAGAGGTCATCAATGACAGGAATGGAAAAATTATATTTGATGGTGAGCTTATTGAGGGCAGGAAAGTCTGGACACATATGCCAAGTACCTTATTTCTTGAGTACCATGACCATAGGAGAAGAATAGGGGTTGGTAATAGGATGTATTACATTTGATTCAAGAAATTCTCGAACGATTTTCTCAATTTCATTCTTCTGGGAAAAGGAATAATGATAAGGGTGAACATTGGGAGGGAGACTATCGGGGATAAGTGGAATGGAATGATCATGAAAACCAAGTAAAGGGGGAAGTCCCCAGGGAGTGGAAAAAATAGCTTGGTGTTTGGATATGAGAGATTGGAGGTTAGGACGCACAGAGAGTTTCTCAACCGCTTGAATAGAATGGAGTTGGGAGATAATAAAAAAATGAACTTTTTTGATAATATTTTCCATGCTATGGGAACTAATGATATTAGGGGAACCCGTTGTGATAACTTGGAAGAAATATCATTGTCCCTCATGTTGGAATTGCATGGTTAATTCCTTAAAATCCATGAGAATGGATCCCAAAGTGCGTAACCATTAAGAACCTAGCATAATATCCCAACTGCCCATATCAATGGAAAACACGTGAGATTTTAGGTGGTACTACCCAATTTGAAGACGTAAATTTTCACAATTCCCACCAAATTTCATGGAACCACCATTAGCTATCATGATTTGAAAATTATTGACGGCATGAACATAGCAATTGATTTCCTGGGAAATGTGGCGGTGAATAAAATTATTGGTGATTCCACTATCAATAAGGACGATGAATTTTTGATGCTTAATATAGACAATGAGATTGAGGGTTTGAGGAGTAGAGAATCTCATGAGGGTATCTAATAAAATCAGCAGTTGAACTTCTGGTGGGTCAACACACAAAGTAGTAGCACCGAGAATGGGTAGCTCTTCAACAGGGGGAACTTCAGCTTCATCTTCGATGACATTCTTTGAAATGGCCATAAAAATATTTTGTTCCTTACACTCATGCCCAGAAAAATATTTTTCATCACAATTATAGAAAATACCTTTGAGTTGGCATTCAACCATTTATGTCCATGTTAAATTTTGGACCTTGAGAGGAGCGTCCTAAGGGGAAAGTGGGTTGGGTTTAGTGCGGGGAACAAAAGTGGGTTTTTTATCTAGGAAAAAATAACTTGTTGTGCCTTCTTGGCATGCTTAGTGTATTCCAATGAAGTTAGGGAGAAATCCATGACGACCTGGGCACGAATTTCATCCTTGAGGTCATTGATAAATCATTCCCTAAAGAAAGCATCTTCCATGCCCTCCACTCGGAAAGCCAAGTGCTAAAGGGAAAAAATTAAATATTCTACTATGCCAGACTATTTCAGCTTGGTCAGTCGTCCTAAATGGTGGGTGTATGTTTCAAAGCATTCATATAGCTCATCAACAAACTGTGACCAAGAAACATACCCTTGGCATGCAATGAGAGACCGTTTCCACCATTGCCATCTTTCCAGATCCAAATATAGAATTCCATAACGAAGCTTGGTTAACTCATCGGTGATACCATGCAGGTAGAAAAAATGTTCCATTTGAGTAACCCAAGCTTGTGGATCTGATCCATCAAATTTGTTGACCTCGACTCTGGGGAGACAGGGGTCATGAGGGAGGTAGTTGAAATGAGAGGGGAGAGGTTGATTGGAGTCAACACCTTCAATATAAAGAGGGGGGTCAAGGGAGGATGTAGCCTGGAATTTGGTCATGAATTGGTGGAGCGTGGAATGGACTGCATTAATTTGGCCACCTAGTTTATCTTTGACTTCAACAATGGTGTTATGGAGTTGGTCTTAGATGATGTCTTTTTTTTCATGAATTTTTGGAATGTCCTTTACTTTGTCCTGAAGGGAAGCCATATCATCACTAATTTCTTGATTGGTTTCTTCTTGGTGGGTGGGATCCATGATGGAAAGATGGGTGGGTCCATGGGGTCAAAGAAAGAGTTTCAAATTATAGGTATGAAAATGATTAGGGTCAAAATTGGAATCCAATGAGATAGGTCCTTAATAAGGGTGGAGGAAGGGGAACAGGACCACAGGAAAAAAAAGGATGAAAAATGATAGTTATCACTACGATTGGGGTGAAAAGAGGAATGAAATGGGATAGTATCAAATAAGAGTGTGGGTAGACCCCAGAATTTTTATATTTTTTACTCTTTCATAGTTATACTCTGATCTAAAGAATACTGCAATGTTGAAAGGCCCAAATTCTTAACAGGAAAAAATGTGTAGTAATTTTACAACCAGAATGCAGGAGGTAAAGTGGCATGAAAATAGATCTTGTTTGTTCTATTTTTGTTTTCGTCCCAAGGGTTAGGGTATTCATGGTTTCTATAGACAAGGGTTTTCCCTATGTTATATCTCTCTTATATATTTGTGGGGTCCAATAGTATTAATCGGCCCAATATCTCAAGGAGCAAACTAAGGAGTCTAGACCATTCCCTTAGTTGTACTACCCGATTACTCATGTACTAGAGAGTATCTTCCTAAGTGTTGTTCTCGGTGGCACTATAGCTATTAGGTGACTGATTGGTTTATGTATGGAGGGATTCAAGATATCTAGGTCGATTTGTATACAGGTGTTGTCTAATGCACTACCACTCAAATGGGTACCAACATGGGTTACAAGGGTGGCCAACAATGTGCACTTAAGTACCACTTGCATTTCCTGGATGTATTCTTCCCCAACCATGGATTTATGCATTGAACGATAGATCTTTGTATCTTTAAGACATCGAAATACGTCTCTACTCTCGAAAAAAATAACCCACAATTTTTTGGGAAGGAAAGTTCTCTCATACCACTTGTAAGGTACCATATATATTATAATAGAATAAAAATAGAAATATTGTAGATAATAACAATGGAACAAAGCAATATATGAAACCACAGACCAAAGTAATATATTTATTGATAGGAAACAATGTTCACTTTCCTCTTCAAGGGGGAAACCTCCAATAGAGAAACACTCTATTACAATGATTCTCAATACAATACTTCTCATGCCCTTGACTCCTATTTATACTAAATCTATCTACCAAAATAACAATCTATAGGAAGATATTGTAGAAGAGAAAAATTCTATTAGGTCTTCTTACATTTGAGTTATTCTTTCTTATTACTAGGCCTTATTAATATTTTCCTTTATTACATGGAAAATATATTATTCTAGCTACATGAGGAGTTAGGTAGGTTAGGTACCTAACATATTGTACCTAAATATGATGAAGAATGGGTATTTGAAAAATTGTCATGTGATATTGATATTTCTTCTCAGGAGCCATGCGTGGAGGATGACAAAGAAGGGGCTGATTTGGTGGATGAAAACAAATCAGAAATTTTGTATGAGGATGACAGTCCACATGAGTCCCATCATTGCATGGTATCATATAGTAAGTCAATTGGTGTTGATGAGGAACGTTTCTACCAACTAAGTTTGGCATGCTCGTCATCATTGACAAAAACAGAGACTCCATCATCTTTGGAAGTCGTGACACTTGAGGGCATGAGAAATACTCAAGATTTGAGGGAGGATCCTCTTATGATGAGTCCAAATGAGGAGCATTCTAAGTTGCAGGTACACAAGGCAAGTTTGAATTACAATCCTATTTGTAACTGTGGTGGTGAGGAGTCCTTTATTTTGGATATCTCATTAGAGGGTATGAGTTTAGCTACAAAGGAGATGGTTGAGCACCTTTCGTGTGGAGAAGCCCGCAAGGAAGCATATGCGTCCATGGATTAGGTAGACATGTACATGATGAACATGGAGACACTCTAGGTTACAGGTCTAGTCATCATCAATAGAGCGTTGGATTCAGTAGCACATACAAGGAACCATACAATATAGGAGGAAACAGGAATATGTCACAATATATGGGACTATACATTGGCACATGGTGGTGCACATCAAAGTTTTGGAGTGTTTCCTCTAGGGAGACCTCCTAATAGAGTCATTTAGTATACCATTGGGTTGAGGTTACCCAGGGTCAATGATTGGATGGGTGAGCCTCATCGTGAAGTGTATACCTCAATGATTGGTTTTCATCTAGGATATCATCGGTCTTGGGCCAGGGAGAAGGGTACTCATAGGTATGTTTCCTCGTATCACCATAAGTTTGTGGTGATGCCCTTTGGGTTGACCAATGCACTACTCACCTTCCATTCCTTCATGTAGTGGTTGAGGAACCTGTTACTGTTATTTGATTCCCTCATTGTATGAAACAAGATGGGAGAGGATTATTGGATCCAGTGGGAT
This sequence comes from Picea engelmannii, assembly GCA_009831015.1. Taxonomy (NCBI): domain Eukaryota; kingdom Viridiplantae; phylum Streptophyta; class Pinopsida; order Pinales; family Pinaceae; genus Picea; species Picea engelmannii. The sequence goes on from ML810452.1 coordinate 41,519, forward strand.
GAGAAAGGGGGCATTGTGGTCGTGGCAGAGTTGATCCAGATTATTTTTGGCACTAAATGAGATCGGAGATATAATAAATAAATGCATAGAGATATCATAGATATTCAATAATATAATAGAAATATATTAGAGATGCACAGGATGAGATATAGACTTATTTGGATCGATTCATATATATTTCATTTGGAGGAGTAGTGGATGGAATTATCTGCTACAGAGATTACACATCAGGGATTTGGATCATTTGGACTTCAATGGTTATTGGTGGGGCACAACATTAGTCGAAAGGAATTAGGAGTGGTGGAATTCCAATGTTGAGGTGGGATCCTGGCATTCATTTGAGAGATGGATTTTTGTAAATGAGGTTGATGACTAACTGAGTTGTGGTAGTGATTGGTCTGCGTCATGGTGGGAATGTTGTGAGAGGAGTTGTGGAGTTTTTCTTTTCCCTCACGATACCCAAGATTGAGGATAGTCATGGATTGACATGTGTTGACTTCACTAAGGTGCCTTGGCTGAGTATGGTCCATGATAGAGGATTCCAGGAGAGGATAACATGGTTTGAGCATGGTGATCAGACAATTGTGATCAGAGGGATGCATCATCAACATGAGGATTCCCTTCTAAGGCTAGGATGGGACCCTGGGATTACATTTTTTGATAGGATGATAGCTAACATAGGTTGTATTTCCATTTTTTGTTCTCCATAGTTTACAATTGGAGTGCATAGGATTAGTTTCTTGGAGGAGTGGTCTCTTGAGGATTCGATCGCGTTTCAACATCTTATGATCACTTGGATTACTAGGGGTAGTCAATCACATTCATGTCATAGCACCATATAGATCCGTATGATGAGTAGAGGGTGCTTCACTTCATACAAGATAATTTGGGACTTGGGTGACTTCGTAACTTATGGGAAGGTCCAAGAGTTTCTCATAGGGAGGGACTTCACAAATGTTACATTAGGATACATAGGGGAGTGTCTACCTTGGTAGAAGAGCACATTACTAGACAAACTAATAGTGATGACTAACACAGTTGTGATAGTGATTGGTATGCTTTATTTTTTGTATGTCAGTTGAGGAGAGGTTGAGACTTATTCCAAACAGTGAGACAAACCTTATTTCCATATACTTAGGATTGAGGTTGTTAGTGGATTTTCATATTTGGGTTTCATGGAGATACCTTTGTAGGAAAAAAATCATGATAGTACATTCAGTCACTACAAGTATTTCAGTGTGGGATCCCAGCAAAGGAGGATGTAGACTAGGCACATTAGTTCGATGGTTATTACTAGAGTGGTGTCGCAACAACATGGTGGTCCTTTTCAGAGATTGGTTTAGGACCCTGATATCATTTTCAGTCTCATCTTGGCTCAGTCGATGGAGTGTCAGGTTGTGATGACATTGCTTTAGGACAATCAATATCGGGAAGGGAGTACTGTAATATCCTTTTGATATAGATTTTATGAGTAGAATGAAATGACTACAGATTATTACTAGATGCTTAACACAAAATAACAGAGATACAATAAAACTGGTTTTCTATTCAATAAGGAAATAAGATGAAACTATAAAATGCAGCGAAAAACAAGCTTGTTGGAATGGTAGCGGCTTATCTTTGAGAAGAGATGTGATGGCTGTGCTCATTCACAAGAAGATGATTACAATGAGGCTCTTAAGGCCTTTTTACAATAAACAGGAGTTTCAAAAACCCTAAAAATCCAAAATCCTAACCCTAGGAGATGAAGCGCCAAAAGTCATGTGGGCCCCATTTGGGTAAGTCAGTACATCAACTTCCCAGGGTCATAACTTTTTCATACAATCTCTGTTTTAGGCATATGATAGCCCATTCGAAATATCTATCCGAGGACTATAGCAGTTGTACCCGAAAAAATGTCATTTAGGGCCTCAAAATGGCTCTGGAAGTTCAGGACCCGAGAAACTACTAAAAATAGTAAATTATCAAAATTGCTAGAAAGTTGTTTTAAGCCAGCTGGAAAAGGTGGGTGGCCACCAATATCCACCTGGATCAATCCTCCATCCTTAGGAATAAATGGTCTCCATTGCATTCAGTTCCCCCATCAGATGAGGAAATTTCTACTGAATTTGGCCCTGGGTGAGCCACTTGCCTTGGTGCAGGAGCTGCTCTACTTTGACGACTCGATAAAGATGTATCCTTTGTTGTCAAGTTCCATTGATCTATGTTTCCACAATATGATCAATGGATTCCTATTGTATGAAGTCGGGGTTGAGATCTGTTGGTTTTAGTTGTTGTGCTACATCTAAGGTGTCCAATAATGGTGGGAAATAAGGTTGAAGGAGGCCCACGTTGAACATTGGGTGCAGGCCAAGGAAAGGAGGAATGTTGAGTGCAAAATCATTATCCCCCATAGCCTTGGTGATGGTGTAGGACCTATAATGGAGTGGGAAAATCTTCCTATAGGGTCCTGTAAGGTGTTCTTTCTGCAAGTGCAACCAAACTTTGTCACCCACCTAAAACTTATGTGAAACCCGATGTTGATCATGGCATTTCTTATACATGTCATTGGACTTCTGTAGGATATCCTGAACCTATTGGCAGATGTGTTGGATCCTCTCAATGAACCGGGTGGCTTTGTCAGCCTTGGTTGGAGCAGGAGAGGAGTCGGTCAAGGTGATAGGAAGGGGAAGTTAAACATCTATGGGACCCAATCATTGGAATCCCAACCCCACCTGAAAGGGGTTGTGGCAGGTTGAGCTATGCAGAGATCAGTTGTAGCTATGTTGGACATAGGGAAGACTATCATCCCATGTGCAAGGGTTCTTGAAATTATACATGCGTAGGATCTACACGATCATTCGATTTACGACCTCGGTTTGGCCATTTGTTTGGGGTGGAAGGCCGTGGATTTGGTGAGCTCGGTGTCCAGTAGTGACTAGAGGCTTGACTAGAATGTGCTGAGAAATCGAATGTCTCGATCTAAGACAATGTTTTGTGGGATTCCAAAATGTACCCAGACTCATTCAAAGAAGGTCTTGGAAGTGGCTTCTGTTGTGATGCTCTTCTTGCAAGCAACCAGAATTTCCATCTTAGAAAAGCGATCAACAACCACAAAAACACAGTCATTTCTCTGCTTGGTGGACAGGAGGCCTGACATGTAGTCCATTGAGATGGATTCCCATGGTATGTTAGGAGTAGGAAGAGGGGTGTACAGGCCTTGTTTCTTAGTGGTTGGTTTGGCAATAACGTAGGCAATGCAAGACCTGATATACTTGTTGACCTCCTGTCGAAGTTTCGGCTAGTAGAAATGTTTTTGTAGCATCATCACTATCTTTTCGACACTGAAGTGCCCTGCCACCTGACTGTAGTGGGCTTCCCAGATTAGCTTCGCTCGCTCACTTGAGGGAACACATATATGGCCCAGACGAGACAACAACCCATCCTGAAGATGGAAATTATCGACAACTGCCTTTGCACCCAACATTTGGTAGGTGGTGGTGAAGTCCAAGCCTGTCTCATAGAGTTGGGGCCATCCAGAGGTCTCATGGCCGCAGGAGTCTAGCACTGTGGTGAGTGCCACGACTGGTGGTCTGCTGAGGCAATCAGCGACGCGATTGGTGCTTCTTGTTTTATACTTGATGTTGAGGTGGAATTGCTGCAAGTATGTGGACCACTTTTGATGGCGGTCATTCTGCAATTTTCCTTGTATCTGCATGAACTGTAGTGGCTTATGATCAGTGTGGATAATTGTCTCCCTTCCAATAATGTAATGTCTCCATTGGCGGCAAGCTTGCACAATGGAGTACATTTATTTGTCGTAAGTAGGGTACTTACGGACAACATCTGATAGTGTCACACTATGATAGGCCATGGGGTGGTCGTGCTGTGTGAGAAAAACACCCATATCATAGTCTGAAGCATCAGTCTCAATCTCAAAGGGCTAATGCAGGTGTGGTAGTGAAAGTACTGGCATTGAGCACAAGCGCTGCTTCAAATCATCGAACGCTTATTGTTGGGGCAGGCCCCACGCAAATTTCGCCTTACCACCACCCCTAGTTATTTGGCTGAGGGCCCATGCAATATGGGAGAATCCCAACACAAACCTGTGGTAGAAATTGGCAAGGCCCAAGAAGCTTCGAAGCTCAGTGAGTGAGGTTGGGGCTGGCCAATCACAGATGACTTGTATATTGGCTAGATCCACATGTATGCCATGTTGATCAATGATGTATCCTGGGTAATGTACCCTTTCCAAGTTGAAGGAGCATTTTTCCAAGTTGGCATATAGTTTGTGCTATCGCAGAGTGAGCAGAACCTACTGAATATGTTGCAAGGTTTGGCCAAAGTCTTGTTGTAAATGAGAATGTCATCAAGATACACCACTACAAAAGCATTGGTGAATTGTCGCAGGATATCATCCATCATCCTCATGAAAGTGGCTGGAGAATTTGTTAGACCAAAGGGCATGACCAACCATTCAAAACGGCCTTCCTTTCAATTGAAGGCGGTCTTCCATACATCTGTCTAATCTATCGGGACTTGGTGGTAGCCAGACTTCAGATCAATCTTAATGAAGTATTTTCCCCCGATTAGTTGATCAAGGAGGTCGTTGATTCAGAGAACTGGGTACCAGTTTCTAACTGTGATTTTATTCAAATACTGATAATCAATGCAAAGTTTCCAGGTTCCATATTTCTTTTGTATGAGCATGATTGGGCTCCCGCAAGGTGATGAGCTAGGATGGTTGTTCCCCTTGTGGAGAAATTCTTGGATCTGTCACTTGATCTCCTCATTCTCTAACAAAGAGCAGCGATAGACTGGCCCATTGGGTAGCGATGCGTCGGGGGTCAGATTGATGGGGTTCTTGACCTGGCAGTGTAGAGTAACCCTGGTAGGTGAGGAGAAGATATCCAAGTATTCTTCCACAACCTTATCTACTTTCTTCTGCTATGTGGAGAGGTCAGTCACAGAGACCCTAGATGTGGTTGTGATTTTTCTTTCATTCTGAGAGAAAATCACAAAGAAGACAAACTTCCCTGTCTGAGAGATGACCTTCCTGCATTGCTTAGCAGAGATCAAGGAAATAGTACTAGGTGGGACAACCTCGAGTATCCTGTACAATTTCCTATTCAAAGTAATAATAACACTACGAGGCCTAGACTCATATACAACATGATGTTTCCATAAATAAGGTTGGCCCAAAATAACATCACAAACTTTGAGAGGAGAAACATCACACAATACCTCATCTTTGAAGGGCTTGATGTCGTACGATAGTCCACACTGTTGGCTGACGTGAAGATTGCTTCCTTGGCGGAGCCATCTAATGGTGTAGGGTTGTGGGTGCAGCATTATCGGCAGGGCCAACCACTTGACGACCTCTGTTGAGATGAGGTTCTTCTGGCTACCACTATCAACGATGAAGTGCAGTGGGGTGCCTTTTACCCACATCTATGAATGGAAGAGGCACTCTCCTTCTTCTGGCTCGTCTGGTTCACCATGCTGGAGCTTGGTGGTAGCAATGGTGGCACTAGGTTCTGCATCAATGATTTGTCTTCCCCTTTCTAGTTGTGACTCAGAGTCAGAACCCACATCTGAATCAGAGGCATTTACTTCAGCCACTAGTGTCTGCTTTGAGCGGCAGTCATTAGTGTTATGCCAAGGGCTCTTATGGAAGTCGCACCACTTCTCAGTATCTTTCTTTGTATTTCTGGTGTCCTTCTTTGCTTGTGGCTTGGACTAGTTGTCCTGATACTGTCCATCTTTTCTTTGTCCTTTTTTTTGTGGCTTGGGGCCACCCTTTCTTGGCTTTTGTTGTGAGGGGTTCCCCGACCCAAATTGTTGCGTCTTTTGTTTGAGCTTCTACTTGATTTTGACGACATATCGGTAGGCCGCACCCAAGGATGAGATGTCCAGAAATTCCATTTCGGTCTAGATGTCTCTATGCATAGCACAATGATACTTGAGCACCATATGTCTCTCTGAATCTTTGATAGCCAACTTGGTGCACAAGGTATGGAAGATATTTGTGAAATCTGGCATTGCTTGGTCTCTTTCTTTCTGCAGTGTGGTCCATTTGGTATACAAGTCATCATAACTTCCGACAGGGTAGTATTGTTCCTTAATAACATCCTTGAAGGATTCCTAGGTGGTCATGACTATAAATAATGAGGGTTCCTCTGTTTCCTTTTGCTCAAAGAAAGTTTCCCACCACTCTTTGACATGGGGAACGACTTTGAGGAGAGCAAAAGTAATCTTTTTTCTATTCGAAAAGTTATGGACAGAGAAATACCCTTCTAGTATATTCAACCACTTGTCTACAACATCTGCATCTATATAACCTTCAAATATAGGAATATCAAAGTTTATTTGTACCTTGAAGGGGGTGGTGCCTCTGCTCGAAGAAGATGTGTTTCCTGTTGATAGTCGTCGAAAGATTTGCGCGAAATTATCCATCATCTCATTCCTCTGTTGTGTGAGGGAATCCTCAATGAATAGTTTGAAAGGATCTCCTTTCCTATCATATTTCTTTTCTCCTTCCATGAGAGGTCACTTAAGTGTGAGAGAGATTTTTTCCTCAAGAGAAACAAGCTCGACACCCAAATCTTTGTACTCCAACCTCGTTGGGGACATGCATTAAGATGACAAGGAGCAGACTGCTCTGATACCACTAATCCAGATTTTATGAGAAGAATGAAATGACTACAAATTATTACCAGATGCTTAACACAGAATAACATAGATACAATAAAACTGGTTTTCTATTCAATAAGGAAATAAGCTGAAACTGTAAAATGCAGTGGAAAACAAGCTTGTTGGAATGGTGGCGGCTTATCTCTGAGAAGAGATGTGACATATGTGCTCATTCGCAAGAAGATGATTACAATGAGGCTATCAAGGCCTTTTTACAATAAATAGGAGTTTCAAACACCCTAAACATCCAAAAACCTAACCCTAGGAGATGAAGTTCCAAAAGTCATGTGGGCCCCGTTTGGGTAAGTCAGTATATCAACTTCCCCGGGTCGTAACTTTTGCATACAATCTCAGTTTTAGGCATATGATAGCCCGTTGGAAAGATCTATCCAAGGACTACAAAATTTGCATGATGAAATTTTGTCATAGAAACATACCCCAAAAAACATCGTTTAGGGCCTCAAAACGGCTCTGAAAGTTCAGGACCCGAAAAACTGCTAAAAATAGTAAATTATCAAAATTGCTAGAAAGTTGTTTTGAGCCAGTTGGAAAAGGTGGGTGGCCACCAATATCCACCTAGATCACCCTTTCCCATTGATGACTCCATGATGAGAAACTCAATATCCTATACTAATTATCGTAGGCTATAGTTAGGATAAAAGGGGAATAAAAGAATTATTTAATGTCATTTAACCAAAAGTCTAGAGTGAAAGTGACATTAGATAGTAAAAAGGAGAAAAAAGGTGTTTTAAGTGACTTAAGTGATTATTAGAGATAAAACTTAGGAAAAGAAACTCAATTAATTAAAGTGGATGTGGAATTAGATGGGGGTTGAGTATAAAGCAGGAAAAATGACCTAATTCCATTATTATTGAGAATTGAATTGAGAATTGGCAAGCAAAGAAGAAGTCAGATCTTTTTTTGATGTTTTGTGGATTTATGGAGGAAACCACCACCATTTATCGAATTCGATGTTGAAATGAAAACCCTAATCCATCGGAAGAATCACCTAGGTTCTTCATCAGGATTCAGAGTATAGTATTTGATCCTTCTTCAAGGATTCACATTGGTTACAAGTTTAGGATTCAGGAAAATAGAGACCCAAGATTATTGCAACAGATCCAAGCTATATCTTTCCTGGATGTAGTAGATATGAGCTTATTGCATTATATCTGAGCTATATCCTTCTTACATGAAACAGATCTGATCTTATTGCAGTAGATCTGAGCTATATCCTTCTTGCATATAGAAGATCGAAGCTTATTGTAGTAGATCCGAGATATATCCTTCTTGCATGCAACATATTCTAATCTTATTGCAGCATATTCGAGCTATATCCTTTTCACATGTAGTAGATCCAAGATTATTGCAACAAATATGAGCCATATTCTTCTTGCATGTAGTAGATATGATCCATTTCCTTCTCGCATGCAACAAATCCCAACTTATATCCATCATGCATAGGTATTCAACAGATCTGAGTGATATCTTTCTTGCATGCAACAAATGTGAGTGGTAGCTTCCTTGTATGCAGGAAATATGAGCTTATATCTATCATATGTTGCTATTAAATTCAAATCCATTAATAAATAGACTATATCTGTGGAGTTTACTTATTTCTATAATGTTTTGGATTGTGTTTTGGGTAATTGTAATATGGTTCTTATTATTATTGCAATAAAAATATGTTATTGTAATACCCATGTTTCCCCCATCCTGTAATCAATCATAATTTATGGTTTCCATGAAATGGCTTGCAAATATTGTAAATGTGTTATTGTTTAATTGTAAACATCGATAGTTTACTGGTGGGTGAAGCTTTAAAGTACTGGCCATGATATCACTAGGGGAATGAGGGAAGGTTCTATTAAGATTAAAGGACCCCAAGCTACCTTGTGGAAATATTAATTGGAAACATTCTAATTATTTACCCTTAGCCCAGATATCAAGACAATTCAGTTAATGAGGAGAGGTTGGTAGTTGAACAACCAACCATCCCTATAAATGTGGGTATGGGAAATCTAGCTAGGATGATAGAAACTGCTAGCCAAAGATATAACAGAGTAGCATTTTCTGCAACTAGATTCATCCATGATTCCCAGTGGAAGAAGGGAGAACTAGGGTAGTTCAGGAGCCTTCGGGGGAAGAGGCATGCATCCTGGATATGCATAGAGGGAGAACTAGAGGATATTTCGAGCCTCTAAGGAATATATATTTTGAAAAGAATGCACAGGTGCATGCAATAGAAGGATGAGAGAATATGTAGAAGAGTTATGAACTGGAGCATGGAATACCTAAAACCCAACCTGATCTAATAGGGCCATGAGCTTGATGTTGGGAAGGCATCTAATAAACCTCAAATATCCCTAGGTTAGGTGAATGTAAGGGAAAATATCTACCAAGAGTAGAGTGAAGGAGAGTGAACTTCAAATCTTGTTGAGAACCCGAGAGAGATTCCCTAGTGGTATCATGGCTTGGTACGAGGGTGGACATAATGATAAGAGTGAATGCATATGAGCCTATGATTGGTGGAATGGATAAACCCCACAGTAATTTGGTTGGATATCAACTGTAATCGATAAGTATTTCATAGTATTTGTGTAATTGAATTCAAATGCATAATTTAATGTTTGTAATTGTGTTATACATATACATACTTCATTTACAGTGATGATTCTTATTGTATTTGCAAACTCCTATGTTTAAATGTTGGTAAGACGGAAATAATGGTGCATTCTTTGCACAACTGAATACAAGTGTTCTGTAATGTTCATAGATAAAAAGAATGAACTTAATTTTATGATTCCCAGGTGCTCTCTCTCTCTCTCTCTCTCTATATATATATATATATATGTGTGTGTGTGTGTGTGTGTGTGTGTGTGTGTGTGTGATGGGAAATTTGTGAATGGAAACTAGGATCATAAGTTAATTGTTGAATGTAAGGGAAATATCCCAAAGAAAAAATCATTGAATTTTCTAAGTCCTGAATCTGATGAAAAACCATGTTTTGAGATCGAAGGAATCACAGTCATGGGATCAGCGGAGTGAATAGATCTAGACCCTTTATCGAAGCAGGTTACCATGCTTGTAGAGAATGTACCCAAGTTAATCTATACCATTAATCATGGATTAACCCTAAATTAACCTATGTCATAGATCATTGTGGTATTGTCTAAGAAATATTTGGGGGAGAGGTAACGTTAGCATGATGTACCATGCTGACCTAGAATTCCAACATGTCCATAAGTTGATAGGTGTCATCTTGTGAATGGAAACATGTATTTGGTCTGTGGGCCATAGTGCAGGACCTTGGGTGAACTATGTCTTAAACCTTTGTTTAAGTCTTGGATGTTGGAGTAAAAGTTTGAAATATATCTATCATTTATCAAAGTACATCTGGGATGTGATATCGATCGTTGATCGATGTGGAATCCATTCGATGTTGATGAGAGGAGGGATGACATCATGTTAACGTTATGTTGATGTCGTGATCCTACGTGTACAAGGAATCCATGTGGAGGCCTATAATTGGTTGAGGTAATAGGGAGTGGGTCCCTATTGAGTTTAAGGGTTGTAAAGGTGAGACGAATGGGTTCGCAAGTCTACCAACCCATGAACCTGAAAACCTCACAAAACAATCTAAGTGTGGAGTGTTAGAAGAGAGGAAGGGACTCAAATGAGTCTGTGAGTCCGTGAGTCCATCAACCACTGATCCCAAAAAACTCACAAAATAATCTAAGTGTTCATACTTCTTGGATGGACATATGAAGGAGAGGTACAAAATTGTACATCTATGGTTCAACTTGTCTATGAGTCTGCGTAGGTGGAAAAATGGTTAAGTATCAATAATTCTCGGATGGAACTATGAAAGGATTCTTATATATTTATGGATCCACAAGTCTGTGATTTTGCGAATATGAAAATGGATAAGTGTTGAGACTTCTTAGATGGACCTATGAAAGGATGCTTATAGAATTATGCATCTACGATTCTATGATTCCGTGAAGATGAAAAATGGCTAAGTGTCGAGACTTCTCGAAGGGACCTATGAAATGATGTCTATAGAATTATGCATCCACCAAATATGAAAATGGCTAAGTAACAATAATTATCAAGAGGACGAATGAAAGAAAGCTACATAATTATGAGTACATCAGTCCACCACCTGAGAGAGTGTGTCGGATGAAGGTCTGAGCAACGATGGTTGTAGGCCTGCATGGACTAAAGTTCCATCATGGTAGGTTAGGCAGTGCCACTTCAGGACCAGGGTGTCGCCACGTCATTTGGCACGGTCAAGAACACATCATGTGGATGCCACATGGAAGTAAGAGAGATGTTTCCTATGTAAACCCAATAACTTTGGAAGGTTATACCTTTTGTTCCAGAGCTCAATCTTGAGTGAATTTACCATCATTGGAAATATATTGATGAGAAAAAGAGGAAGGAGCTATGATAGAAAAGATTTAAGATTGATAGAAGAAGAAAAAATTTAATACCCTACTCCTTAAAAATGTAATTAGGGGTTAGGTATGTTACAAAGTGGTATCAGATAAGGAATGAACACCTGGCCTTCTTGGGCTCATGAAAGAGTTGAATAAAAAATTATTCTTAGAAAAATTTTAAAGGGAAGGGCATTCCACCCTACCCTATCTCTTAGAGAAGGATACAACACTAGGCCTGGATGGATTGGAGATCAGTCATAGGACTGGTATATCTAGATTTAGGTGAGCCTATTTAAAGGTGTTTCTACATTTAAAAGATTGTTTATTATCTACATTAGCTTCTTGAGGAGAAGGACTACAAACTGAAATTGTAACTTGAAAACCCTCGCTAAATTGCAAAAAGGGGAAATTATATTTTCCCTTTATCAAGATGATGTCTACTCTTACAAGAGTAGGAAGATGCTAATAATCACATTGGTGAAACCTGAATGTAAATGGAAGTGGTGGCATAAATTTTGTTATTAAGTTGCATGGGTACAGACAAGGGACATGAGATGAGTTGTTTTTTTAAGTGTAATAGTGTCTATATGTAGGGCATGCAGAGTATTTTGTAATTAAGATGGCTGATTATATAAGGGTTAAGAACCTTATGGAAAATTCCTTGTGCTTAAAGGACTTTGGTATGGATTGATAGAATCAGTAGCAGTAATAATTATTGCTTTAATAAAATATTAAACCCTATATATACGTATAATTCCTCATGATCAGAGGACTGATGGAAAATGTGTGAGGTCATTTTTATTTGACCTATAGTGAATGAAGAAAATTGGTGTTGGAGAATAACCTAGTTGAGAAAATAAAAAGGAGTCCTTTGGACTATTGCTAGACCTCTAGGAAGAGGTAAAGAGATATGGACACATGAACAAGTTTATGATGCTCATGGCTGTAATAAAAGAATGTATATACTTATTAATATAAGGAAATGTTTGTGCATGCGAATACAAATGGAAGACAACTAGAATAAATTTGCACTATATGCATGGGAAAAAAATGTTTGCCGCATGAGGATATGGTGGAATGCATGTAGAAAAGATTGAGCATGTGTATAAATTGCATATAGGATTATTATAGTCTGTTATTGGATGTAAAATATGGTGATGTCATGGATCATATGGTTAATGATGATCTGAGTATAGCAGCATAAGTAAAATTCTAATGATATTGATTACATATTACCTTATGAGAATAAGGTATAATGGTTAATGAAATTATTTATTCTAAGTGTAGTAAAGGAAGTGTTGGGACATTTCTAGATGACCAATGGGTCATACTGACATCCAGAGGTGGATGGTAGCCATAGGAATATGTCCTGGTGTGTTCAAGTTGTAGTGAGAGGAAATATGGAAAAGGATTCTCTTGATAAAAAGGTATGTTGACCAAGAATGGTTCGAGGCATGAAGAGAAGCTTGATTAGTTGTCTTGTTTCCTGGAACACCGTTGAAATTTCCCATATTGTATTTCTAGGTAGTTGCATAATTTTATAGAAGTTTAGGCAAGATTGTTGTCTTGTTGGTTATTGTCATATGGAAAGGGAAACATAGTTATGAATATGTCTACAAGACTTTCCATGTGAATATCATGTGAATGATTGTAAACTCTCAACAGAGAGGGAAACATGGTGTTGAGTATTCCTATGAGACTTGTCAGAAGAATGGTTCTAAGATATATGTGAGGAAGGATATGGAAGTTTGTAATTACCATGTGTAAGAATGACATGGAAAAAGGTTCAATAGTGATCTTGCATTCTGAACATCCATAGATGTAAATGGATGTTTGAGTGCGTGGATGGAAAGCATTATAAGGCTTCCTAGTATGAAGGAAAAAATGAATAGGTTTGTGAGGCTAACCATGAGGGTGGCTATAAATTCTCTTTAAATAAGAATGATAATAACACCCAATAAATAGTGATGGATGAGGAAAAAAGGTGCAAGTGATGCACCTACATATATGTAAATGTACATATACATGCTTAAATGTATGATATGAATGTCAAAATAAGTGAAATGTGAGGTGAGATTTGTACTTTCCAGATCTAAATAATTCCATGGATGCATGGTTGAACCTATAATGGAAGGGTATGATTTGTCTTGATGAAATAATATCTTGAGGGGGATGTGTTCCCTTTTTCCTCAACAAAATCTAGTATACATTGATGGAAAGGTAAATGAGCAGGGATGCTCAGTTTCCATTATAAAAAGCAACATGAGTATGCTTTTAAATACTGCATATGAATGGCCATGTACAATAATGAACCAATTAATTTCCAATAGATAAGGAAATGAAACAATAAAGTGTTCCTATGGTGGACACCCACACAGCATGCTAAGGCATGCGATTAAAGTACAATGAATGCAAATTGATGGAATAAACGTGCATGTGTGAATGCACAATCTAAATGCATAATAAAGATGCATGTTGATAATTCCTCATGGAATATTAGGTGAGAATATGAGATGACAAAGTTGAGGCTAACTCAATAATTGAAGTCATGTCAGACTATTTGGATATGTAACAAGAGAGTTTTATGTTAAAGAGGCTTCTGTTGAGGAACTATGTAAAGAACTCTTCCATGAGAACAGAGCCATAACCTTAATGACTGTTGAGAATTGAAAAATGGGATGTAAAACCTATTTATATAAAAATCCTCGATTACATTTTAAAATATCATGCATGAGTACCAAGACATGCAGACGACTGAGGACTGATCTAATCTCTACATGGGAAAAGTGTGGAATGCACAAGTTCATGACTCATTATGAACAAGAAACTTGCTAATGTAACATGATGAATTATTCAAAAAGGTCAAGGTGAACATGACTAAGATGTCTGAAGAGATAGAAAAAGAAGATCCCAGGAGGGTTAAATTGTAAAATCAAAGAAGGAGAAAGTGATTAATACTTCTCTCACTATGAAACTCTGAATAATTAGACAGATTTGTGTGCTTAAAAAGGACAACTGTGAAAATAAGTACAACCAGTAACTGAAATATATAATATTGAATGTCTTTAAATGAATGAGCTCGGTTAAGATATAATGTGTGAAGGAAATGAGGCCTTGAAATTAATTTAGCTAGGCTGAAAATTCCTTGATGGGAGAATCCCTTAAGCCCATTGTTATTGTATATTACGTTTCTCAAGGATGAGAAACTGATATGTTGATTAAGGTATATATTTTTGCATTAGAGTGTTGAGAGATGCTGCTGAAATTTGATTGTGGTTGCACTCATGAAAGCATTGAGGACAATGTGATGGAGTGCATATATATATTATAAGGAATATATGAAAATGTTTTGCTGAAATGAATGCTTTGGTACATGCATTTGATTTTACCCGACAACTAATATAAAATGTGAATGTGGCGATGTATGTCACATGTAGAAAATATTGGAACTGTTAGGAAAGGAAAACTGCCAATAATGAACAACCTTAGACAGAGGTGAATGCAAGAAGTTTGTTGATAAAATAAAAACCGTGAAAGGTATTTTAGAAGTCCCTAGGAAGCACCATTGAAAAGGTAATATTAGAGAAGGTGATGGCAGCCTAAACAGATATAAACATTTCATTCCCATGTAACATGAGAGGTAAAATGGATTTGGGTAATAATCCCTTCTAAAATAGTCCATGCTTTGATGGCATGCATGTAATCTGAATGGTTTTTGTATGCCATTGATACCCAAGTAGGTTATGATTTAGGAAGAAGAATCCACATGATGGAGGTGTGAACCTTTGACAACCGAGGATGATCAAAATCCTTCAGAAAATGCATGAACAAATATATGTCATAAATACATTGCCCAATCAAAGAGTGATTGGGAACAAAAGTGCTCAAACATAGCATGATGATGTAATGCATTAAGGAAATCCATTTTACCATGAGTGGGAAGGTAATGGAATACCCATTATGGAAGGAGGACCTTCCAATAATCTATCATAGTTGTAGCATGGTAAAGAGAGAAATTGTGCAACCATGGATGTTGCCACCCTTCTTAATAATGAAGAAAGAATTCTTGAATGCATTCATGTGAAACTTTTAGATTCATGTATTCTGAATTGAGGTCATGATCAACTGAAGTAGGAAGATACAATCACATTGTAAAAATAAATGTGTATAAGGAACCATGTGGTAAAGGGGTGGTTGAGTTCCAACCCACCAAGGAAAAGTACCTAATATGAAAAGTAATGATTTGAAAATCAATATAAGGGTGCATTGTATGTGAATGTGTCCATGGATATTGACACATTGATTGTATTCATTTTGATGTTTGATTGCATTTTGAAAGGAATGATATTTCCTTTTTGAATAAATGAACTTGATTGTTAGTATGCACAACTCTGAAATTGTTTCTGAACCACTAAAAGTGTGTAATGAAAATATAATGTGCATGAGAACTAACAATTTGTTCATTGATAAAAGAGGAAATTGTAGGAAAAAAGGTATTAAATGTGGCAATGTTGTAAGTCCACAAAGAAGACTGTTTCCTGTTGATTATAAAATATCCAAACCGGCATGAAAAATATATCTCATACTTGTGAATCTAGTTCTTTGTAGAACATATATGAAAAGGAAAATATGAAATTAGAAATCAATGGGTGACAGATTTGAAAATCTTGATAAAGTAATGATAGTATCTCATAGTTACTGTATACATGTGATACATGTGACATAAAATATCTATAATGAAGGGAAAGAGGGTGACTTTCAAAGTTGGAAAGCATGGAAATGGGCTAGTGTTGTGACATGAGAAACATGTGATAATCCATGATCCCCATAGAATGATGTATTGTGATGACACATGTTGAAGGGATAATTTCAGTGGAGTAAGAGTGAGGGACACCTCAACTGTAAGACTCAGGGAGGTCTCATAAATTATAGTTGTGCGAAGAAAACCCTAGCAAGGAAAGATGTACCACCTGAGGGACTGTATAGTAGAGAAGGGGATGCTTGAGCCTAGGTCTGGAGGGAGAGTGACCACAAGGAAGAGGAGACTCCAACAGTTTTTTTAATATGTTGATTTTGATCATGCACACAATGGGTATGTCAAGGAAATTAGTGATACAAGTTAGTGGCATATCCATATGGATGTAGATCCATGAACTGCATAGATAAGAATTGTGC
The DNA here is from genome assembly GCA_009831015.1 of Picea engelmannii. Taxonomy (NCBI): domain Eukaryota; kingdom Viridiplantae; phylum Streptophyta; class Pinopsida; order Pinales; family Pinaceae; genus Picea; species Picea engelmannii. The sequence goes on from ML810452.1 coordinate 57,808, forward strand.
TAACTTGTGAATATTTCCAATTGAATTTAAACAACAATAAAATGTTTTTCATGAAACAATAGTTAATATGCTTGTTGTTGAATGTGCTAAATGCCAAGACTCGGGGAAAGGACTAGACCAAGAAAAGGAAAATGATGCTAAAGCATATGAAATATGAAGTCATGGTAGGTGTTCCTGAGAAGATCACTGAGGATGGTGTTCCTTTAAGGGGTAGGGGGTTGTAACACCCATGTTTCCCCGACCCTATAATTAATTATAATTTATGATTTCCATGCAATGGCTTGCAAATATTGTAAATGTATTATTGTTTAATTGTAAACGTTGACATATGACTGATAGGTGAAGTATTAAGGTATTGGCCATGATATCACTAGAGCAATGAGGGGAGGTTCTATTAAGATTAAAGGACCCCAAGCCACCTTACAGAAATATTAATTGGAAACATTAATATTATTTACCCTTAGCCCAGATATCAAGACAATTTAGTTAATGAGGAGGGGTTGGTAGTTGAACAACCAACCACCCTCATGAATGCAGGTATGGGAAATCTAGCTAGGATGGGAAAAACTACTAGCCATAGGTACAACAGAGTACCATTTTATATAGCTATATTGACCCATGAGTCTTAGGGGACAAAGGGAGAAAGAGGGAAGTTCAAGAGCCTTTGGGGGAAGAGACGTGTGACCTGGATATGTATAGAGGGAAAATTGAATGAGAGTTTGGGCCTCTGAGGAAGATAAATGTTAAAAATAATGCATAGGTGCATGCAATAGAAGAATTTGAGAACCTGTAGAAGAGTTTTGAACTGGAGCATGGAATATATGAAACCCGAGCTAAGCTAAAGGGGCTAAGAGTTTGATGTTGGGAAGCCATATGATAAACCTCAAAGAGGCCTAGGCTAGGTGAATGTAAGGGAAAATATCTATCAAGAGTAGAGTGAAGGAGAGTCTCCTTCAAATCTTGTTGAGAACCTGAGATAAATTCCCTAGTGGTATCATGGCTTGGCACGGGGGTGGCCAGAATGCTAAGAGTGAATTCATTTGAGCCTATGATTGGGTGGAAAAGAGAACACCCACAATCAGTTGGTCAACTATCAACTGTAATAGATAAGTATTTCATAGACTCTATGTAATTGAATTCAAATGGATGATTGAATGCTTGTACTTGTGCTATACATATACATACTTCACTTATATTGATGATGCTTATTGTATTTGCAAACTCCTGCATTTAAGTGATGGTAGGATAGAAAGAACGGTGCATTCCCTGCACAACTGAATACAAGTGTTGTTTAATGTTATGAGATAAAAAAAATCAACTTAATGTTATGATTCCCACGTGCTCAATATATATATATATAT
>ML810452.1:59193-86611 GCA_009831015.1 Picea engelmannii
ATAATAAGTTAATAGTTGAATGTAAGTGAAACATCTGAAAGAAAAAATCCTTGAATTGTCTAAGTCCTTAATCGGATGAAAAACCATGTTTTAAGCTCAAAAGAAATCACAACTGTGGGATCGAAGGAGTGAATCAATATCGAGCCATTATCGAATCAGGTTGCCATCCTTGTAGAGAATGTACTCGAGTTAATATCGACTGCTAATTAGGGATTAACCCAGAATTAACCTCTGTCATGGATCATTGTGGTATCATTTAAGTGAGATTTGGGGGAGAGGTAACATCATCATGATGTACCATGTTGACCTGGAACTCCAATGTGTCCATAAGTTTATAGTTTTTAGCATATGAATGGTAACAGGTATTTGGTAGGTTGGCCATAGCGTAGGCCCTTGGATGAACTATGTATTAAACCTACATTTTAGTCTTGGATGTCGGGCCAAAAGTTTGAAAGATCTTGATCTTTGATTGGATTACATCTGGGATGTGATCTCGATATTTGATTGACATCGAAGCCCTTATACGTTGATGAGAGAAGGGGTGACATCATATTAATGTGATGTTGATGTCACGAGCCTATGTGTATGAGGAAGCCATGTGGAGGCCTGTAATTGGCCAAGGTAATAGGGAGTGGGTCCTTATTGACTTTAAGGGTTGGAAAGTTGATACGAATGGGTCTGTGAGTCTGCTAACTTATGAACCCAAAAAACTCAAAAAATAAGCTAAGTGTGGAGTGTTATAAGAGATGAAGGGACTCAGATGATTCTATGAGTCTGTGAGTCTGCCAACCTGTGAACAGAACAAACTCACAAAATAATCTAAGTGTTGATACTTCTGAGACAGAATTATGGAGGATAGGTACATAATTGTATGCTCACGAGTCTTCTAGTCTGTGAGTCCACGTAGGTGGAAAATTGGTTAAGTATCAATACTTCTTAGATGGCCCTATGAAAGGATGCTTATAGATTTATGCATCCACTAGTTCGTGAGTCCGTGAAGATGAACATGGATAAGTGTCATGACTTATTGGATGGACCTATGAAAGGATGCTTATAGAATTATGCATCTACGAGTCCATGAAGATGAAAAATGGCTAAGTGTTGAGACTTCTCGGATGTACCTATGAAAGGATTCTTATAGAATTATGCATCCATGAGTCTGCAAGTCTGTGAAGATGAAAAATGGATGAGTAGCAAGATTTCTAAGGAAGACTGATGAAAGGAAGCTACAAAATTATGAGTTTGTTATTCCTCCACCCGAGAGAGTGTGTCAGATGACGGTATGAGCGATGGTGGATATAGGTCTGCATGGACTGAATTTCCACCATGGAAGGCTAGGCTAGTTCCACGTCAAGAACAGGGTGTCACCATGTCAGTTGAGATGGTGAATGACACATCACATGGTAGTAAGAGAGATGTTTTCTATGTAAACCCAAGAACATTGGAAGGTTATACCTTTCATTCCAGAGCTCAATAGTGAGTGAATTTACCTTCGTTGGAAAAATTTTGATGAGAAAAAGAGGATGGAGCTGTGATAGAGAAGATTTAAAGTTGATAGAAGAAGAACAAATTTAATACCCCATCCCTTAAAAATGTACTTAGGGGCTGGGTCTGTTACATCTATTGGATACCGAAACCACACGCATGTCTCGCCAATTACATTAAACCCTCAAAACAATATCATAAACCATCAAATCATATCAAAAAAACTATCTAATAGAAGAAGGGATATTTTAGGTTGGTGATAAATCATACACCTAGACCTTGGATTATGTTAATTTCCCTTTATATTTTATGATATGCCGCTAGTATGGCCATGTTCTTCATGAATACAAAAATTATTTTACACAAAATTATTGGATAAAAAATAGGACAATTCTAGTAGGGAGGAGGATCAGGTTGTACTTCCATAAGTACTTCCTCACATTCTTCTTTAATTGGCAAACCGCATTGAGGGTAAAGCTACGGGGGATGGGAAAATGATTGATGGTGAGAAGGAGGTTATTTCAACGAATATGGATTTGATGGCTAGTGAAATTTATAATCCTTTAATTTTTTCCTCTTGTCAATTGGAAGGCATTAAGGAGGAATCCCTGATGGGTTTTAGGTTTTTCAACTTCTCTCCTTCCCAAATATAGAATATGGATATGCAATGGAGTTTGGGTGTCCACCCTTTGAGTAAGTCTACTTATATTACTTCCTCATTGTATGCTAAGATTTTTTTTTTATCATTTGGCATCGAAGGAGGGTTCTATTTTTCATTGTCAGGATGATGTCGAGGGGGTAAGGGACACCTTTTTAAAATATGCCAATTCAAAAGTTGGATTGATAAGAGGGGATAGTTTTTCTGTTAAACTATCACATAACTCATACCCTTCTTTTGATAGAGGGAAAATCCAATTGAGAGTCTCTTTCCCAGGCTTCATTTTCCTTGCAAATGAGGAGTTAGCCATTACCACCTGAGACTTCATACCTCCTCTCATGAATCTCTAGTTTTTTGGGGGGTTGGTATTATACATTCTAAAGGAACCTGGGGGTCAAAAGGTTGGTAGAAAATGTCATACGAATCATGCACAAGAAGCATTGGTTAAAAACATTAATTAGGGAAACAAAAGACTTATTATTTTGGTTCTTATATTATGGATAACCCATGGTGGGGTTAAACCATGTTGATTCTATACATTAAAATTTGTGGCTTGGAGGGATAGGCCAAAACCTTGGCCCTCAAATGGTTGGTGGACGTAAAGAGGATTAAGGTGAATTTTATTCAATAAACCATTGAAAAGGGGGATACTATATTTAAGGATTTGAATAAGTCCTTTGTGGGATGGGAAGTATTGGCTATGGATGCAGAAGGAGTTTTTGGTGGCCTCATAAACAGATGGAGTAAAAAAATTTCATTTATCAAATCCTTTGCTATGCATTTAGGTCTATCCAAGGAGGTTTTTAGTTAGAGTCTCGGCATGGAATTGACCTTGCTCAATGTGTAGTGACACCTTAATACTAAAAGGTACAATTATAAGTGGTTTTATGGTACCTAAGACTATGTATGCAATAGGGAATTGCACCACACATAGATGATTAGTCTTTAAGTAGTGGCATTTAAAGTATTATCTTTGTTTAAATCTAGATATCTAAATAATAAAATAGGAGATCCATGTGAAATGTGTTTGAACTCAGGTAATGAATATGAAAAATGCTTCTTCAATCCATGACAACTAATTTATGTGAATAATAAAAAACTTGGATAATATTCCTACAAAGAAAGTATGATATTATTAAAAAGGTTACAAGCTTAAAGGAATATTTTCATAATTGTATGATCCATGATCTTTTCATTGAAGTGACTTATAAAGAATTGTATTAAATGAGCATAAATTAAAGTGCACCATAAAGAAGGAAAAGTTCAATAATTAAGAGACATAAGCATCAAATCTGAACCAAAAAAAATTGATAATGGAGTTCATCCCTGGTGGATTATGTCTCTGGGTCCTGCTCTCAAATGGGTAAGCCTTTTTATTAACTTAGTAAAATAATTTGGGAAAATACATATGTATACCTCATTCTGGAATTAAGTTGCAGAAGATTTGCTTGGATCAGAAAAAAAACAACACTATTGAATTCTTGGCATCGAATTACCCCAAAATGACTGTCTCCACGCTTGAATCTGACTTTGGCACTCCTAGGCGATGGAGAAATCTTGTCTCGGTTTTTGTGCATGCTCCCTGCAATCAATTCTCTGCACTGTGTCTAGAAATCCATGCCCGACCATACCGTCAAGTGCCCTCCTTTTTCCTTCCATGGGTAGACTCAGATTTTAAGCAAAAAGTGGGGCATACTAACCAACGAAACGTGTTGGCCCAATGATGGTGAATGTTATTGTTAAGGTGTTCGATAGGGGGAGGTCTCGGGGTCGAGCCCGCAGGCCTCCCTTTTGGGTTATTGTTATAACAATGTATATATATATATATGGTTTGGAACTTCGTCAAGTTTGGAGCATTGTTTGGATCCGTCAGAGCTTGTAGTTTGGCTACCAGATTTGGCCGGCCCATTTTTTCTTTTTTTGAAAATTTGGTTTTGGGACCTCATTGGGCATTTCCCATTGTCACGTGGTAACCCATGACTGGGACACATGGAAGACAACCATTAGCCCATGCCAACCACTTGCAAAATCACCTACCACATCACCTTCCACGTCATCCTACCACACCCCTTATGGTTTTCCACATGGTTGTATGGACTGCCACATGGCACTTTTTCATTGGTCCAAAGATTGACCTAAAAATGACGAAAATGAGTGACACATAGCAGCCTCTGGTGCTGCCATGTCACCATGCTGACATCATGTTGACTTAAAAATGACACGCGTATCCCTCTGTGTGTGCCACATACACTGTATGGATGCTAACGACATTTGTATTGATGGTAACATTATTAGTATGGATGCTGACTCATCCCTGCTAACTTGTCTAGGTTGACCAAAACTTTGACTGTGGATATCTTTTGATATGTAACTCCATTTGATGAGCCTCTTACGTTGTTTGAAATCTTGTGACGTGATCTTCGTGATGATGCTAGTTTCATTGAGTTTTGAGGAATTTCAATTGTTTCCCTTTCTTTGTTTGCTGAGGCCATTTTGAGCTTCCTAAGTTGCTTCTGCGAATTTTGAGCTATCCTTAGTCTTCTCTAGATCCTTTTTGGATCATGCATTCCCATTGAGATCTTTTTGGACCACAAAAATCTTTAATCAATCAACAGATAAGTGAGGGAAGAGTTGCCTCACCTTGTCCTTCTCAATCCACTTTTCCTTGCTTGGATGTGTGCCCTTTAAGCCTACTTGAGGATAATCCACATCACCCTTGTGTGAATTCCTCGTTCTGTATAGGATGATATCTTCCTTTAACTCATCCAATTACTCAGGTGAAAACTCATTAACTGAAGGTATTGAAACTTCCTCACCCCGATCCATGATCATGGGAGGCTCAAAACGTTTCAACTTCTCTACATTTACAACTGAGTAGATCTGCATATAAGGTGGAAGATATAGAAGAAAAGAATTGGTACCACTTTTCTCCAAAATAGTGAAGGGTCCATAATGGATGTTCTTGAGCTTCTTTCCTTCACCATTCAATATTTCCTTGCTGATGTGAAGCCATACCTGGTCTCCAACCTGGAACTGATGATTGACCCTGTGTTTTTCATGATGAGATTTTTACTGTGCTTGAATTTTCTCCAATTGTTCCCTCACTACTTGGTGTACTTGTTGGATCCTCTGGATGAACTTGTGGGATTTGTCTTCATTTCTTCCTTCACTTGAATCAACATCCCTCCCATACATCAAGTCCAAAGGAACCTTAGGTAAATACCCAAAACATGTCTCAAAAGGTGAACAATGAATGGAGGAATGTAAGGCTTGGTTGTAAGCATGCTATACATAGGGTATATGTTCATCCCATAACTTGGGATACCTGTTGCAGTAGCCTCGAAGAAAAAGTACCACTGTTTGATTAACAACCTATGTATGTTCGTCAGTCTATGGATGGAAAGCAATGCTCCTATTCAACTTGGTTTCCATCATTCTCCACAAACTTGTCAAAAAATACCCAAGGAATCGAGTATCTCGATCCGAGATAATGGATGTGGGTAACCCAAAGTGAACCCAAACATACTGAAAGAAGATATTAGTAGTTTTCTCAGTAGTGATTTTCTTTTTACATGGAATTAAGATACACATATTGCTGAACCTATCCACTACAACATACAAATAGTCATGACCCCTTTTCGACATTGGTAAACCCCCTACAAAATCCATGGAGATAATTTCCCATAGATGGGATGGAACAAACAATGGTGAGTATAGCCCCATTTTTCTATTAGTGGGATTACAAGTAGAAAACATCACAAACCCCTTTACATATTTAGTTACAATTTATTTCATCTGAGGACAATAACAAAACCTCTTCAATTGAGCCATAGTTTTTCCTAACCCAAAATACCCAGACACAAGAGAAGTGTGGGATTCTCGTATTACATGGACTCGTTCACTTGTAGAAATACATAGCTTTCCAATATGGTAGAGTAGTTTTCCCTGCAAACAATAGTTCTCTACAAGTTCACCATGGGTTAGCTTCTCATATACTTCTTTAAAATTTCCATCAATGGCATATTGTTACACATAGCTATCATGATATAAAGAAGCATTCTTCAAAATAATAGAAGCAACAACATGAGGTCTAGAAATCATATCATCTACCTTGTTACTCGTACCCTTTTTGTACTTGACTACCAAATGAAATTGTTGTAGGAAACCCATCCATCTGTAATGTCGAGATCGTTTCAGTTTGGTTTGTTCTTAGAGATACCGTAAGGGTTGATGATCTGTATGTATGATTTTTTCCTTCCCTAGCAAGTAGTGCTTCCATTTCTTTATGCTTTGAACTAATACGTACAAATCTTTATCATATGTAAGATAGTTAACAACAACTTGGTTAAAATTTTTAGAGTGGTAACAGATAGGCTTATGATATTGCATCAATATTTCACCCATGGAATATCCGTTGGCATATGTCTCGATCTAGAAGGGCTGTTGAATATTCAACAGTGCTAATATTGGTGTGGTATTGATATTTTCCTTCAAAGTGTTGAAAGCTTTTTGTTTCTTTCCTCCCCACTGAAAAGTCTTCTTCACACTAGTTAACGCATGAAAAGGATATTCTATAAAGGATAAGTTTGAAATGAATCTCCTCCAATACTAGACTTCACCTAAGAAGCTTCTTATCTTGGTTACACTTTTGGGCTCAAGCCAATTTACAATTACATCAATCTTGGAAGAATAAATTTTCAATTGTCCTGCCCCTACAATATGACCTGAGTAGACAAGTGCGTTCTTACCAAATATACATTTGGACAATTTTACATACAACGTCTCCCTTTTCAAAGTATTTAATACTTTATTTGCATGCCTTACATGTTCATCCCAGGTCCCGCTAAATATAAGAATGTCGTCTAAATATACAATCACAAAATCATCTAGAAATGGCCTAAATACATCATTCATCACACGCATGAAAGTTTTCGGAGCATTACAAATCCAAAATGACATAACTAACCACTCAAATAATCCATGTTTGGTTTTAAAGACAGTGTTCCATGCATCTTGTTCTGCAACCCTGATATGATGGTATCCATGCCGCAAATCCAACTTAGTGAAATAAACAACATTCTTTAACTGATCAAGTAAATCATCTATACGAGGAAGAGCATATCAATTTTTTGCCATGATTTCATTTAAGGCCCGGTAATCGACACACATTCACCTTTTGCCATCTTTCTTTGGCACCATCATGATCAGAGAACCATAAGGAGATGACCTGGGCCTAATGTCCCCTTGATCCAATAAGCCTTTTACTTGCTTCGTGATCTCTGTCATATCTACAACTGACATCCTATACATGCCCACATTAGAAATGTTGATTTTTCAATAATATAGGTTAAGCATGAAGTTCATTCCATTTTTATCATTTAACCATAACCATAAATGTTGCAGAAACCAAGATCACAAGAAGAAGCACCATGCACAAGAACACAAGAAGTATCATGGGAAACCCTTCTCAACAATGGAAGAAAACCCAACCAAATCCTTTGCTATATTATTCAAGAGAAATACCTTCACCACCAATATAAACCCTATCACACAAGAGGGTGCTCAAACCCTAGAACTATAGCGCCCAAGAGAGGTGCACACTTTTCCCAAAGAAGTGTACTTGCTGAAATTTCCAAACTCACATGTAAGATATATTTCCTCAATGGGGAATTTACCTTTACTTATACTAGCCTAGACCTGTCAACAGAAGTGTTTAATGGCACAATAGGGCCGACCTCACTAGATTTATAATATAATTAATATTAACCAGATTAATTATCTTTTACATTAGTTACCAGTCACATTAAGTTAGGGTCGACCTATACCTTTTACATTACAATTAGGGTTATAGGCAGGTGTGACTCTTGAACAATATAGAAAGGGATATTGTACACCCACTAGTGCTCATCCACTAGGGGCACATCCATAGGGATGTCCATATCTCTGGCTCATTGCATTACATAGAAGAACCACTTCTTCACACGTTCACCTATTCTCATCCATAGTGATGCAGGAGCATTGTAAGCAGCCAGCCAAGCAAGCATAAGGCGAAAGACAGCTAGAGAAGCACAGCACACATTTTACACATTTTGAAATGTTTTTGAAAAATTAATGAAGTAGATATTAATGTGATAGTTGGGGAAAGCGTAGTTACATTTATATCTTAGATATTGTAAACAGATCTTGAACCTTGGTCTCATCTGTAGTATGTAAAATCATTTATACGTAATTAATGAAAGTAGGTAGATTTGGATTCATAGATTAGATAGTTTAGAGAGTAGGAGGGAAAATGGATATAGACATCCTCACCCTTGTATTATTGTATCATTATAATAGAAGTAGAGAGATTTCATAAGTTGTTGATCTATATCAGATAGTTGTAGAGAAGAACCCATGTACAGGAGTATTTGAGTTAATATATGAAGCTTTGACTCAGATTTCATGGTGTTATGATGTTTGTTGTTTACATATGCTGAATGGTATGCTTACGGTTGTTTTATTCTCTTTGTTATGCCTTTGTTGTTATTCTGTGTTGAATGTATGATTTCATGTTGAATGTATGAAGTCTGAGAGAGAAGAATGAGTTTCAATTGTTTCTCTTCCTGAGAGAGTTCCTACAAGGAGTGCAGTGAAACGTCCACAAGGTGTGCGTTGACAAGGGGTCTGAGTTTTATCTCAAAAATATCAGGAAGGATACCATTGTTCTCATTCTAGAAAAAGTGCAGGTGAAGCACAGGAGCCGTGGAAGGTGTGCGCAGGTTAGTTGAAGCCTTAGAATTTATCAACTAAGGTTGAAGAGTGAAGGACTATTGTTGCCGAGAGTGCACAAAGTTGAAGAATCAAATACAAAGAAGTATTTGAAAGATTTTCACAAAGATTGCGTGCAGGATTCCTCTTGAGACTTGAGGTTGCAATAGAAAGCTCAGGAGGATCAACGCCTTTGAAGTATTCAAAGGAAGATGGGAAGTTGAATCATCGTGCAGAAGGTTAAGTTTCGATGAAAGAACATTGGCTCATTTCACAGAGATTCATTGAGGAGTGAATCGGATGGTCAAAATTCTCCATGGAGAAATCACAAAGTCAAGAGGACCGTAGGACCTAGAGGAGTTGCAGGGTGGATAAGGGTTGGACGAACCCATTACGTTGGTTTCGAGATTCCACGTTGACCGTTGATCATGAGCGTTGAGCTGTCAAGATCATTTCGGTAAATTGGGGTTTGTAAGTCTGGAGTGCAAGACAAATCCCTTGGTCAATCGAACTTTCAAATCGTGAAATGGATTATCGTGTGTGAAGAAGAAGCGTAGAAATTTTGGTGCTTTGGAATTTTGGAGTTCGTCATTTTGGGGGTCCTGACGACAAGGAGTTGGGGCATACTGGAGAGAAAATCTTGAATTCGTGAGTCTCGATAGGATTTTAGCGTGGAATTTCAGGATTTCGGCACTTCGGCTGTTGGAAAATAGAGGAGGCATCATTTTGGGATCGAGAGTTTCAAACTCTAGGTACCTGGAAGCCCGAAATAACACAGGCCGTCAGATCAAATGAAGGCTTATAATCGTTGATCCCATGGAAGGCACCATTTCCGAGTTCGGGGTTTTGAAGTGCGAGAGGAACGATTGTCGAAGGGTTGTTCAAGTTCCAAAAGCCAGAAAGATTGAGTGGACAGGTGGAAAGAATCCACGTGGGAAATAGAGTACAGTGGGGAAGACAGGTGGCTTGTACTCGTCGCCAGGCGAAGTCAATCTCCGTTGACTATTTCGAGTATCAGAGGTTGGAGAATCGGGAGACTTGTATCTAGATTCGCGAAGTTATGAAGTTCGAAACTCCGAATCGGTGAAAAGTTTTGTTGGGGAGCCAGCCTTTGCTGAATGCATCTGGGTTTGGCATTTCAACAGTTTCGAAGACAAGAGGTTGGGATTCTTTGCTCCAGAATTCCCGAAGTCACGAAACACAATACAACTATGGAGGAGGATGTGGCCAAAGATTTCGGTGTTTCAGCATTTCGATTTTAGGCGGGTTGAAAAGCCGAGAAACAAGACAGTAGGAATCGCGATATTCCGAAACCCGAAATCCTGATTCGACAAAGGGTGCGATCATATTGTTCATTAGGAGATTTGGGTTGATGCCTTGTGTTTTATCACGAGGGTATACCTATAAGGACTTGTGGAAAACATTGTTGTGTGTGTGAAGTATTCCCTGAGGGGAAATCAAAGAGTCAATCAGACTCAGGGGAAGATTTGGAATGATCCTGCGCAGATCCTGGCCTGAGGGTTGGGGTTCTGCATCATTTGGTATCAGAGCCTAGAACAAGTTCTTTGCTTTCTGTAGTAGAGAGAACAGGGGAACATTTTACAGCCATGCCACCAAGAAGAAGAGACATGCCAATGCCAATGGCTGATCCAACAAGAGAAAGAGAAATGCGCAAGTTACGTGCCAGGCTTGATGCCATGGAGACAGCACAGAGGCACACAGTTGAAACTGGAGATATCAGTGAGGATGAAAGTGAAAATGAAGTTGGAAATGAAGGAGAAGAAGTTGCAATCGAATATGTTGCAGACGAACGCCTATTCAGGGTTGTCGCAAGGATAGGTGCTAGAGAAAAAATGGACATTCCAGTGTATGAGGGAAACTTAGATGTTGAAGAGCTTCTAGACTGGATTAGAGCTCTAGATAAATATTTCGACTATGAGGATTTCGAGGAAGAAAAGAAAGTCAAACATGTCGTTACTAAACTATGCAACACTATGGTGGGATGAACTGCAGGATGACAGACGCTGCAAGGGCAAGTAGAAAATCAAAAGCTGGGATAGAATGGTTGCAAGGATGAAATCCAAATTTATACCCAAGGATTATCAAATCACTCTGTTTCAGAGGATGCATAATTTGAGACAGAAGCTGATGTCAGTGAAAGAATACACTAAAGAATTCTACAAGATAAACATCAGAGCAGGTCATCGAAAGAGTGATGATGAAAAAGTTTCTAGGTACATGAATGGTCTGTGATATGACATTCAAGATGAGATGAGCATGATGACAATTCAAAATATGGAAGATGCTTATCAGATAGATATGAAAGACGAAGAGAATCTGAGCTAGAAGCAAGGTCAAAGAGTTTGATTTAGAAGTCAATCCAAAGGTAAAACAATTGCCCAAGATAGAACTCAGAAATCTAAAGAAGAGGGGAAGAAACCTCAAACTCAACATGAGAGGGGAGGAAGATCACAGAGAGGGCAGTATGATGATAGAAATACTTTTCTTCGAGCTAGAGGAAGAGGAAGAGGAAGAGGCAGAGGTGGTGAAGTAAAGTGCTTTGTCTGTGGAAAAATCGGACATAAATCCTATGAGTGTCCAGATAAGAAGAAATATGGTGATGAAACTCACATTGTCAAATCTCACGGATGGAATGTTGAGGCAGAAGACGTAGAGGGAAGAAGATCCTTAATGATGAGAAAGTTCTCTTTAAGCGGGAGAAAGAGGTAGAGAACCCAACCCAAAGAAACAATCTATTTCAAACTGCTTGCAAAACTAAGGACAGGGTATGCAAGGGCATAGTGGACAACGGTAGCACAGACAATCTCGTATCTACAGAGATGGTAGAAAAGCTAGAGCTGGAAACTATTGTACATCCAAGCCCATACATAATTTTTTGGCTACAAAAAGGACATCAGGTAAATGTCACTAAACAATGTTTAGTTGAATTTAAAATAGGAGGATATAAGGATGAAATATTATGTGATGTCATTCCCATGGATGTTTGTCATCTATTGCTGGGTAGACCATGGAAATATGACAGAAACGTGATTCATGATGGGAGAAAGAACACATACACCCTGGAGAAGAATGGGAGGACGCACATGTTGTTGTTGATTAAAAGCCAAGAGGTGAAAACAGAGGTGAGCAACACTGTAATTATCATGAGTGGGAAGGAAATTCTTAAGGAGGTTAATAAGAAGGAAGACACAATTTATTGTGGTCAGGAAGCCTAAAATTGTTTTGACCAGTACGAGGATAGATGATTTACCAGTAGAAATCCAAGAGTTGCTGGAAGAATTTGCTGATATAGTAGTGGACGAACTACCTTATTCGTTGCCACCTATCAGGAGTATAATCCATCATACTGATCTTTTACCTAGATCTAGTTTACCGAGCAAAGCAGCGTATAGGTTGACGCCGCAGGAAAATGAAGAAGTTAAGAGACAGGTCCAGGACTTAATGGACAAAGGATTGATTAGAGAAAGCTTGAGTCCATGCGCTATTCCGACAGTGCTCATCCCAAAGAAAGATGGAGGCTGGAGGATGTGTACAGACTCAAGGGAAATCAATAAGATTACCATTAGATACAAATTTCCATTTCCAAGGATGGACGACTTGATGGATTGCTTGAATGGAGCAATATTTTTTTCAAAGATTGATTTGAAAAGCAGATATCATCAAATTCGGATGAGAGAAGGTGATGAATGGAAGACAACATTCAAGATGAATGAGGGGCTGTATGAATGGCTTGTCATGCCATTTGGTTTATTGAATTCACCCAGTACTTTCATGAGGCTGATGAACGAAGTCCTGAAGGTTTTCATAGGGAAATTCGTCATTGTATATCTTGACGATATATTAATTTTCAGTAAAACAAAAGCAAAGCATTTAAAGCATTTAGCTACAGTGATGAAGAGATTACAAGAAGAGAAATTGCTGATAAATGTGAAGAAATCGTCATTTATGAGGACAAAAATCATTTATTTGGGTTTTGTTATCTCTGCAAATGAGTTGAAGATGGATCCAGAAAAGGTATACACAATTAAGAATTGGCCATCGCCAAAGAGTGTGTTTAAAGTACGAAGCTTCCATGGTTTGGCAATTTTCTACAAGAAATTCATCCAAAACTTCAATGGAATTGGCGCACCAATGATGGATACAGTGAAGAAAAGACATAAATCTTTTCACTGGACAGAAGAAGCAGAGAATAGCTTCAACCTGCTGAAGAAGAATATCACGGAGCAACCAATTCCAGTTTTGCCGGATTTTAGCAAGACATTCCAAGTCAGGTGTGATGCGAGTAGATTTTCAATTGGAACGGTCTTGAGCCAAGATGACAGGTCGATCACATACTTCAGTGAAAAAATTAATGAAGTGAAGATCAAGTACTCAACATATGATAAAGAATTCTATGCAGTCATACAAGCACTAAAGAAATGGAGACATTATTTGGTTCCTAAAGAGTTTGTTTTGTACAGTGATAATCATGCTTTACAATTTGTGACTCAACAAAAGAAGTTGAACCAAAAAAATGTTAAATGGGTTGAATTCGTGCAAAATTTTACTTTTGTGATTAAGCATATTTCTGGAACTGCTAACAAAGTTGTTGATGCTTAGAGCAGGAAATGTTTTCTTATGCAGGAATTCAGATTCAAGACTTTGGGTTTTGATAACCTCAAAGAAATGTGCAGGGGTGATCCAGACTTCAAGGAGGCATATGAGGCATCTGAGAATCAAATTATCAGAGATAGAAGTCAATGGACTGAATACATGATCCAAGATGGATTATTGTTCAGGGGAAATCAGTTATGTATTCCAAAATGCTCCATGAGGGAAAACCTACTGAAGGAAAAACAAAATGGAGGATTGGTTAGACATTTCGGTCATGATAAAATGTTCTCAAAGTTAAATGGCTCATATTTTTGGCCAGGGATGAGGACAGATGTTAAGAAATTTGTGGACAGATGCAGGATTTGTCAGCACACAAAAGGGAAAAGGCAGAACACAAGGTTATATCAACCATTACCCATACTAGAAAGGTCATGGGATGCAGTGAGCATGGATTTTATATTGGGACTGCCAAGAGCACAAAGAGGATGTGATTCAATCTTTGTGGTAGTCGACAGATTTTCAAAGATGGCACATTTCATACCATGCCAGAAAACCAGTGACGCAACTCATATTGCGAACCTGTTTTTCAAGGAAGTCGTTAGACTTCATGGATTGCCAAGGAGTATCAGTTCTGATCAGGATACCAAGTTCATTGGACATTTCTGGAGAACTTTGTGGAAGAAGTTGGGGACAAGTTTGTCTTTTAGCTCAACATATCATCCTCAAATGGATGGGCAGACAGAAGTCGTGAGCAAAAGCTTGGGAGATTTGTTGAGGAGCTTATTGACTGAACACCACAGTCAATGGGATCACATTCTGCCATAGGCAGAATTTTCTTATAATGAATCTCTTAACAGAATCACAAGGCAGAGTCCATTCCAAATTGTATATGGAATGCATCCAAGGGGAGTTTCTGAATTGAAAGATTCGAAGCAAGTTGAATTCAGGAGTGCTAGTGCAGAGGACTTTGCAGAAGGAATGAAGGAGCTTCACAGCCAAGTTAAGGAGAGATTGCAGAGTTCAAGTCAAGAATACAAGCGGAGAGCAGATCAACATAGGAGAGAACTTCAATTTGAAGTTGGTGATTTGATTCTTGTGCATATGAGGAAGGAAAGGTTCCCAAGGGGAACATATAACAAACTGAAAATGAAAAAGATTGAACCGTGCAAGGTCATAAGGAAATTTTGGGAAAATTCATATGAGATTGAATTACCCGATGGGATCAGAATCTCATCGATATTCAATGTTGCGGATTTGTACCCTTACAGAACTAAGGAAGCATGAGCAGAGAAGGAATAGAAAGAGATTCAATGGACAAAAAAAATTCCTATAGCTGAAAAGCCACAGATGGAAAGCATAATTGACAAGAGGATTAACAAAAAGACCAAGAGAAAAGAGTATTTTGAATACTTGTTCAAGTGGAAGGGACATCCGGTTGAATATGCCAGTTGGGAAGATGAAGTAGAAATTAATAAGCATGGACAGACCGTGCAAGAGCTCATGAACATGAGTTCATGAAAATTTTCAAGCAAGGGAGTATGATGCAAGAGCATCGTAAGCAACCAGCCAAGCAAGCATAAGGCGGAAGACAGCTGGAGAAGTGTAGCACACATTTTACACATTTTGAAATGTGTTTAAAAAATTAATGAAGCAAATATTAATGTGATATATGGGGAAAGCGTACTTACATTTATATCTGAGATATTTTAAACAGATCTTGAGCCTTTCTCTCATCTGTATAATGTAAAAGCATTTATACGTAATTAATGAAAGTAGGTAGATTTGGATTCATAGATTAGATAGTTTAGAGAGTAGGAGGGAAAACGGATATGAAACCCTCACCCTTGTATTATTGTATCATTAGAATAGAAGAAGAGATATTTCATAAGTTGTTGAGCTGTAGCAGATAGTTGTAGAGAAGAACCCATGTACAGGAGTATTTGAGTTAATATATGAAGCCTTGACTCAGATTTCATGGTGTTATGATGTTTGTTGTTTACATATGTTGAATGGTATGCTTACAGTTGTTTTATTCTCTTTGTTATGCCTTTGTTGTTATTATGTGTTGAATGTATGAAGTCTAAGAGACAAGAATGAGTTTCAATTGTTTCTCTTCCTGAGAGAGTTCCTACAAGGAGTGAAGTGAAACGTCTGCAAGGTGTGCATTGACAAGGGGTCTGATTTTTATCTCAGAAAGCTCAGGAAGGATACCGTTGTTCTCATTCCATCAAAATTGCAGGTCAAGCAAAGGAGCCATGCAAGGTGTGCGCAGGCTAGTTGAAGCCTTAGAATTTATCAACTAAGGTTAAAGAGTGAAGGACTGTTGTTGCTGAGAGTGCACAGAGTCGATGAATAAAATACACAGAAGTATTTGAAAGATTGCCGCAAAGAGTGCATGTAGGAGTCCTCTCGAGACTAGAGGTTTCAATAGAAATATTAGGAGGATCAATGCCTTTAAAGTATTCAAAGGAAGACGAGAATTTGAATCATTGTGCAGAAGGTTAAGTTTCAGTGAAAGAACATTGGCTTGTTTCACAGGGATTCATTGAGGAGTGAATCAGACGGTCGAATTTCTCCATGGAGAACTCGCGAAGTCACGAGGACCATAGGACCCATAGGAGTTGCAGGGTGGATAAGGGTTGGACAAACCCATTACATTGGTTTCAAGATTCAACGTCAACCGTTGATCATGATCGTCGAGCCGTCAAGATCATTTTGGTAAATCAGGGTTTGTAAGTCCGAAGTGAAAACCAAATCCCTTGGTCACTCAAACTTCCGAATCACGAAATGGATTATCGTGTGTGAAGAAGAGGCGTAGAAATTTTGACGCTTCGAAATTTCGGAGTTCAACATTTTGGGGGTCCTGACGACAAGGAGTTGGGGCATAGTGGAGCTAAAATCCTGAAGACGTGAGTCACAACAGGATTTTAGCATGGAATTTCGGGATTTCGACACTTCGGGTGTCAGAAAGAAGATGAGGCAGCATTTTGGGATCGAGAGTTTCAAACTCCCAGTACCTGGAAGCCCAAAATAATGCAGGCCATCGGATCGAACGAAGGCTTATAGCCATTGATCTTGTGGAAGGCACCATTTCAGAGTTCGGGGTTTTGAAGTGGGAGAGGAACGGTTGTTCAAGTTTCAAAAGCCAAAAATATTGAGTGGACAGGTGGCAAGAATCCACGTGGGAAATAGAGTACAGTGGGGAAGACAGGTGGCGTGTACTCATCGCCAGGCAGAGTCAATATCCGTTGACTATTTCGGGTATCGAAGGTTGGAGAACCGGGAGACTTGTATCCAAATTCGCGAAGTCGCGAAGTCTGAAACTCTGAATCGGTGAAAAGTTTCTTTAGGGAGCTAGCCTTTGCTGAACGCATCGGGGTTCAGCATTTCGGTAGTTTCAAAGACAAGAGGTCGGGATTCTTTGCTCCAGAATTCCCGAAGTCGTGAAACGTGATACAACTATGGAGGAGGACGCGGCCAAATATTTCGGTGTTTTGGCATTTCGGGTTTAGGCGGGTTGAAAAGCCAAGAAAAAAGACAGTAGGAATCACGATATTCCGAAAACCAAAATCTCGATTCGGCAAAGGGCGCGATCATATTGTTGATCAGGAGATTTGGGTTGATTCCTTGTGTTTGATCACGTGGGCATACCTATAAGGACCTGTGGAAAACACTGTTGTGTGTGTGAAGTATTCCCTGAGGGGAAATCAAAGAGTCAATCAGACTCAGGGGAAGATTTGGAACGATCCTGTGTGGATCTTGGCCCGAGGGTCGGGGTTCTATATCACACAGGCATGTCCACTCTACAAATCTTATTTCCCACTACCTCACACAGGAGAATCATCTAGATTTTCTCGTCAACTCTGTTGCTCATAGGAGGCTAATACATCATCTTCATTTATGTTCACATGGCGATGCACCCAACACTTTGGGATTTCACACGTTCACCTTATGCTCAGCCACAGGCATGTCTAACTCAATAGATCACCTTTCCCACTGGATAATCATCTAGAGTTGTTCTCAACTCTCTGAATGAAGGAGGTCATCTCTACATTCTAGCTCTTTCTTAGGTAGGAACCACGTACCCTTCTTAGGGGATTTCTCTCAAGTTTGTAAGATGGAGAAAGACTCACATAGTTGCAATGATCCACATCTCACAGGTTTGTAAGATGGAGAATGTCTCACATAGCTACAATCATCAACACTCCCTCTTAGCTAGGGAGGCATTCTTCATTATGCCAAGTCTCACATGAATGTACCTTAAATTTTGTCTTGGCTAGAGTCATCAATACTCCCTCTCACCTAAGAAGGCATTCTTCACCAAATTGGTTTGGTGAAGATGTATTTAATATTCTTAGGTGTATGACGGTATTGTATGTGTATGATATTTCTTATGCATCATATCTCTGATATAAAAATATTTCATCTCATCGTGTTTTGATTCATCAGAAAACACTGGGTTCTCAAGGAGATTTATACATAGCTCTTGGTTATCATCATAGGATCCATCTCATGGTCAAGTAAATATTTCAAAAGCTTATCAAGCCACATTTCTTTGTATACTCACTACTATATACTCTATCTTTGGTGCACTCAAGGCCATAGAGTTTTGTTTCCTTCTGCATCAAGAAACCATGGAAAATGTCATGGTAGAACATCAACTGGATGTTCTCTTCCGGTTTAATACACTTTTTTCTCAATCTGAATCAACATATCCAACAAAATCAAGTTCACACTGAAGGCATGTCTCAGGCCATATCCAACTATGCCTCGAATATATCTTAATATATGTTTTGTTGTTGTCTAGTGAGTCTGTTTTGGTTGACTCATGAAATGAATAAGCACATTTATTGCATGGCATGAATCAAGTCTGGTGTTAACCAGATACATCAATGATCCAATCAATTGTGGATCGGTCTCATCTAAATCATCATCAATCCATAACAGTGGATTTTCCATTATGTCATACTTGAACTTATTTAATATTTTCACTGTATATTTTCCTTAACTTTGGAAAATATCATTGGTCCTGTGTCATACTTCTTGTCTCAACAAATAGTGCATCATTCTCAGATTCTTCATCTCTAATTCAGAATTCAAGGATTACTTGTATCCAACACCAAGGCTTTCTGAATAAGTCATCAAAATCGGGCTCTCGTCATAAACACTATAATGATATAGGTTTTAGCGACACTCTTGCTAAAGTCGAAACTCATAAAGAATTTATCTATCTGATCTAGTTTCCAACTCATGTATAGTAGTACGAATGGAAGTATGTTGTGTTTACTGAATCAAGTGTCCCATCATAGACAAATCTCTCTGTTTGTGAGAAACTTATGGCTATAGATCTCATTTTTTATTTCTGGACACTTCCATCAGTTGCATGTTTGATCTTATAGATTCACATGGAAGTTACCACAGACTTCCCTTATGCATAATTCTTTAAGATATACTGGTATTCTTTTGTTATGGCATCTTTCCATACCAGTTCTCTTATTGCCTCTCTAAGACAAGGAGGTTCATCATCAATGAGGTGGCTCGTGACTGAAGGATATCTCAAAAATCTCTTTTTCTTTCTCGGGATGTGCCTTGAGAGGCTTGCATGTTTCTTTGCCTCTTGCAGAGTGAGTCTAGGCATGTGTTTTATTCCCTACTACAATATCTCTGAACATATCAAATGGAGCAACTGGATCAGGTGGAATAATTTATGTCTCCCTCTGAAATGATGAAGGGTGAGAAGGTATTGTCTCACTGTCAATATCCATCTGAGATTCTTTGGATCTTTGAAAGGCTATCTCTTCTTCAAGGAAAACATCTCAGTTTGTCTCAATCTTTCTCTGACTAGGGATTGTAGATCTAGAATGTCTTCGAAGATTCATTTTTTTATTCCATAAGTGTATTATTTCTTCTTGAAGGATCTAGCTTGGACTTCTTCTCTTTGGGTACATGAAAATACATTGGGCACCCAAATATCCTGAAGTGTTCAATATCAGGCTTCACTCCAATGAAGGCCCTTTCTAGATTAATTTTTTTCAAATTCTAATGAAGACACTTGTTCTGAACATATACTGTTCCATGCATGCTTTTTCCCATGGAATCATAGAATGGTTATGATCATGCATTATTGCATTGGTTGTCTCAATGATGGTTCTATTCTTCCTCTTTCTAAAATAGTTTTGACTCCCTCTAAAGGATGAGCATCTTCCTTTGTTCTTAACATGTCTGGAACAAGAAAACAAGAGGAACCAAAAACAAGAATATCTCCTAAAATAGAATAATGGGTACATATGTAGAATCAAAACAGTTTAAGTATTATTGTCACAACTACAACACCTACTTGTAATGTAGAAAACTTTAGAAATATATGTTAGAGGAATGACAATTACAACAATCAAACCTAGAGTCTTCACTTCCAATGTGTTGTTCCTTTGAATGCACTGAGATCCTTCTGGATCCAAGACTTCAGCAAAAGGTTCCTTCGTCCTGCAATTACCCTCATGACAATGATACAAATAATATATATACAATTGCATACCTAATGGTGCTGATATGATTTCTCCAATGGCACATGGCTGATATCTGTCCTCTGACATCTTCATGAAGGAGGTATTCCATAGTGACACCTTTTTGTATTACCCACAATAAGTCTTCCTTTGAAGTCTTGTCTTCCAATAATTTGAATTCTCTTGATCCACGAAGCTTATCTTCCATCATAGTTTTGTTCATCATAATTTTAGATTCTTCACAACCCTTTGTCAACTAGGCTAGAAAACCTAAGGGCTAGGCTAGGCTAGCACTTTTAGGTTTTGTTGGAATTATGACTGCCAACAATAAGCCTTTGAAATATAGGAAAACACTGGTGAGTTGAAGAGATCCTTCAATGAGTTTGCAGAAACCCTAATACTGAATTTTTTGCAGAAATTAGTGAAACCCTAGAAACCCTAGGGAAAAAATTTCAAAATGCTCGAAATTTTGATCTGAATCTTGTTAGAGGTGTGCTAAATGAGGTCGTACACTCCTATGCCATTTTTATCCCCAACTTCCAAGTTCCAAGTGCTGAAAACCTCTAGAAGAGAAGGTTGTGTGGATTTTCTAGGAACCCTGGGAGGTTCGTATAGTTTCTATAGAAGAGAGAGAGGATGGATGAAAGTTGTTTTTGCAATGGGTTCTTCAAGAACTATCCTCCGATACCATGTTGATTTTTCAATAATATAGGTTAATCATGAAGTTCATTCCATTTTTATCATTTAACCATAACCATAAATGTTGCAGCAACCAAGATCACAAGAAGAAGCACCATGCACAAGAACACAAGAAGTATCCTGGGAAACACTTCTCAATAAGGGAAGAAAACCCATCAAATCATTTTCTATATTATTCAAGGGAAATTACTTGACCACCAATATAATCCATATCACACAAGAGGGTGCTCAAACCCTAGAAATCTAGCGCCCAAGAGAGGTGTGCACTTTTCCCAAACAAGTGTACTTACTAAAATTTCCAAACTCACATGTAAGATATATTTCCTCAATGGGAAATTTAACTTTACTTATACTAACCTAGACCTGTCAATAGAAGTGTCTATTGGAACAACAGGGACAACCTCACTAGATTTATAATATAATTAATATTAACCGGATTAATTATCTTTTACATTAATTACGAGTCACATTAAGGTAGGGACGACATGTACCCTTTACATTACAATTAGGGTTACAGGTAGGTGTGACTCTTGAACAATATAGAAATGGATCTTGTACACCCACTAGTTCTCATCCACTAAGGGCACATCCATAGGGATGTCCATATCTC
This sequence comes from Picea engelmannii, assembly GCA_009831015.1. Taxonomy (NCBI): domain Eukaryota; kingdom Viridiplantae; phylum Streptophyta; class Pinopsida; order Pinales; family Pinaceae; genus Picea; species Picea engelmannii. Next base: position 80,510 of record ML810452.1, read on the forward strand.
TAGCTCACTGCATTACACAGAAGAACCACTTCTTCACACGTTCATCTATGCTCGTCCACAGGCACGTCCTGTAACGACCCTTGATTATAAATTATAATTAATTTAATAATGTAATCCTAAAAGATTAGCTAAACTATATTTATTTATTAAAATAACCTTAAATAATTATTTGTTATTAATTAGTTATTCTTGATTATGATTAATTTAAGTATTATTAACTCATTAATCAATATGGTAAATAAATAAAGGTGGATAGTAAAAAAATATTATTAATTTAAGTTACGTTCCTGAAAATGGAAGCATTTAATAAATGGGATAAGATATTTAATAATGGGATAAGATATTTAATAAATGGGATAAGATATTTAATAAATGGGATAAGATATTTAATAATGGGATAAGATATTAGGTAAGGGAGTAAATGAAGGGAAATCGGTGAAGGAGGGATAAGGGGGAGAAAGGAGTTTGGGGGGGGAGGATTATGTTACGAGAGTTGGGGATGAATTTGGAGAGAGCGAGGAATTGGAGACTGAAACTTGGAGTGGAATCTACACAGTGCACCAGGGGTTGCTGGGGGTTTTGGGCTCGGAGGGCCAGGATATCCATTGATATCCTAGGGCTAGGAGCTAACTAGTCGACAGGGAGGACGGTTTTGGGTAGTGTTCTAAAGAAGCGGGAAGGAAGCAAGCGACGAGCAAATAGTAGCATCAGGTTCAGGTAAGAATTATGCTTTGTTTTGAATTAATTTGTTATTAAATCTTATTATATTGACGAAATTACATACGAATGAGTTAAATTAGTAAAAATTTCTTGAATGTTAGGAAGTTACTGTTATTTCATTACTGTGTTATGTAATTAGTTAGTTTATCAAAATAAATTGATGTAAAATGTAAAACCGGCCTTTACATTTTGTATCAGAGCATAGGCTCGAATGCTAGGGCCAAAAATGGCCACCATGTTTGTGTAAACTACTCTAAACAAATAGTAAAGCGATTGCAATAAGAGAAAAATTACAATTTACAGGAATAACCACGAAATCGTTTCCCTGGAAATTAAATATTCTCAAACAATTTAGGTTTCAACTATTAATGAGCCACTTTTTTCTAATCGTCTAAAGTTCCCACCACAAAATCGATTAATCTTAAGAATATCGGCAACATAATTTACACAAAGCGTGTAAGACCAATTTCTTAGAACCAGACATTAAATTTTCTCAATATTTAGAGAAAAAAAAAAAAAAAGAATGAACCCACCCTTTCAGATAATAGCTTCTTCAAAAACAAAGAAACTGATAGTGTACAAGAAACAATATGATAATTGATCTTCTTTTACAAGAAACAACAAGACAATGAATAGGGCTTATAGTGGCATTAGTTTAGCTTTATTTAGATTATTTTCCCTCGATTAATAAGGCGATTATGAAAAGTGTCGGGGCTGGGGTTGCTAGCAAATCGAGCTTTCTACCTGTGCACCTGTATCTGATATAATGTTATGCATCCATTACTATTTATATAAAGGCCTCACTTGATTATTTATCAGGTCGTTTCTTCAAGTCATGTTGCTAACATGTGTTATTTATTAGTGCCTTAGCAAATACCTGTAGCCTTTTCTATATCATTTGGGATAACTATTATCTCGGAATATTGGGATTTGCTACTGGGAAACCGGAGAATTAGGAAACAGCGTGTCACTCGCCGGCCGAGTCACCCCGGGGGTTATATAGAGTAGGGCGCTCGCTCTCCAGTTGCTGATAAAATATATTAACTAAACTTAAACTTAGTCTCAACTTCAAGGACCTGTACAAACACTTTTCATCCATTACCTCCATGAGGAATTCTGGATCAGTCACAGTTCCTTCCTCATCAACATGGATCCCTTGCAATTGCAACTACAAAAAAAAAAAAAAANCAAACAGTTAGTATTCCAAAGCCGTACCTCTAAATGAATGTAGCAAAAACAAAAACGATACCAAGAAACAGTTGCTCAAGTTAAGTCATAAAATCATCATGAGCTCTTTACAAATCAATTTCTTATGTTGGAGTTCATTCAACCTTGTTTTATGACCAAAGCCTGATTATTTGTAAATTACAACTGGCTTTTTCTCTTTTAATTTGACTTACAGCCGTCCTTAAAAGGCTTACCTAATTTCTTTTAAGATTTTCCCTTTGTCATTACAAAAAAAAAAACTCATGACTGCTGACTGCAGTGCTGGGCGAGGGCTCACTGGGCTTAGGAATAGATTGATGGGCTTATGAATAGAATCTGCAGACTCTTCATTAATGACGGTTGGTCTCGTGTCATCTATGTCTTTTTTTATTTTCTTTTTCCCTTTTGTGAAGTTAGGGTTTGAGGGTTCGCGGAAAAAGAATATAAGCGCTTGGATCAGATGGTGTATATTCAGTGGTTAAGAACCTGAATGTCTGTTTATTAATGTTGCCTACAAGTTTGAAGGCCATCATGGTATTTGCCATCTAGGACTGGTTCTGGATTTGTATGTCTATGAGTGATAGTAACGATGAAATCAAATGATATATTCTGGGTCTGGCTTTGTTTGTCGGTTTCGATTAAAGGTTGCTCACAGGATATATTCTTATTTTGTTTAGTCATAAACTTATATCTTGAAGTAGGAAGATTATAATATTTTTAATCGGAAACAAGTGCGTTCATATAGATATTAAAAAGGTGGTTATGTTAAAATGTGGGCCTCACAACTATCCATGTAGACATTACTTATTGCTTCAGTTCAAGTGAAACGAGGATCGTATTACGTCGCGTTGTGGTCCAGTGGTCGAGACAGAGTTTCCACATTGTGAAAAGGAGGGGGCCATCGTATGTCGCGCTGTGGCCCAGTGGTAGAGACAGTGTTTTCCATGCTATGTTAAAAAAAAACTAGGCGCAAACATGACTTCGACAGCGTAACCCAGGCGCAAACACAACTTCGACAACATTTCATGTGCAGCCTTCATTAAAATAAAATAAAAATTAAAAAATAAAAATGCGGGCCTTACCTGAGTTTTCCTGAATTTCAATTACTCGTTTTACTTGGAGCTAAAGTAAAATGATGACCTTACCTAGTTTCACTTAGAGCTCAAGGTTGAAGCGTATTATCAAAGTCATCTTCGCTATATTCGATGATATTGGCCTAACTTGAGAAGCTATCAGATGTGAACCCATACAAGCCTCTCAGATGAGACCAATACCTTTACACGAAAGCTTGATTTTAAGGATTAATCCCATACAACAACCCGATCTCTCCATGTGTGCGACCCCATACAAGCCTCTCAGATGAGACCAATACCTTACAGGAGAAAACCTCAAGGTTAACCAATACCTTACATGAGCAAAGCTCAATGCTGATTTTAAGGATCAACCGCATACAACCCAGGGTGGGGAAGATCTCTCTGTCTGTTTTTGAGTTGTTAAAAGCCTCTGAGAGCAATATATTTTCAACAAATTGAAATACATAGATATAAAACCTATGACGTGAGCCTATAAATGAAAGAGCTGCTGCCACCACAAAAATCAAGAAACCAGGCCTTTCAGATTTTTCTTCTAGAAATTATAAAATGGAGAAGAACATACCATAACAAACACGATGGGCATGGATTGGGAACAAGCTCCACATCTGGATGCAATTCTTCATAGAACGCCATGACCAACCAAAGCTCGGAGAAAATGGATGCCAACGGAAGTGAACAGAATGAATGGGAGGAGCACCCATGTTACAGAATGCAAAAGCATTGCGAGGGAGCCTAACATTTGCCAAGGAGCCGAGTAGCGAGCCTGCCAAGAAGGAGGCGGACTAACACGTGGAGTGCATGCAAAATGCACGTAGCTCGGTAAGTTCATTTTAATATTATTTAGCAAATAATAGTATTTATTTCTCTTTATTTACGATATAAATTTCAAAAAAATATATAATAAATGAATACTATATAGAAATAAATATTAATAAACTAATAAATTATAAATTTAGGAAATTAATAAAGTTTAATTGATAAATTAAGTAAAAATAATTAAACTATTAAACTAATTAACTAAGTTAAGTTAATTAACTAATTAGTTAAGTTAAGTTAAGTAAAGATTTTAATAAAATATTAGTTAAAGGGCTAGGCATAAATTTAAATGGAGTCCATGGGGATCGAACCCTGGACCTCCCCCAAGGACCAAGCACTTTAACAAAGTACGCCCTGCCAATGCACCACACTATGTGAATTAAAAAAAAAATGTATGTGTGTTGATTAAGGCGCTTGAAGCTTAGGATTAAGCTAAGTCTAGATTATTAGTTTTAATAAACCAGCGCAACCGCAAAGTGGTTGGCGGCTGATTAACGCCGAAAGGAGCATAGTGCAGTGAAGGCCGAAACGTGGCCGACAGTTGTGGACAATTATTTAGATGCCATGATTTAATCCTAATTAATCATTTAAACGTGGTAATCATATAACCTTATAGCATTTTTTTATGTGATTAGGTAAATGCTAAAAAAAAAGAAAGAAAGAAAAGAGGGTAAGTAAATATGCTAACGGATGCTGTGATAAATGCAAGAAAGTTATGAACGATAAATGTGACTCATTGATTTTGGAGGATGACTAATAATATGCCAGCATCTTCAATGCATAGCCATTAGATAAGGGTTTAAGCTTAAGTAAGATTTAAAAGATCATTGATTGTGCCATTGTCGATAGGTGTACGCATATCAGCGTAAATTAATAAACATAAGATCGGAAGTCATTTTTAGTCAAGTTGTAAGCGTAAATTAAAAGGGCTCAGACTAGGACAAGCGGGAATGAGGTAGCATATGTACTAGGAGAGTAAGCATAGGAAGTGGCAAGTAGGGCGCAAGGCTAACGTAGCTACAGGGCAAAGGAACCAATAGTTGTTTTCGTAGGGGCGAAGAAACGAAGCTTAGATGCTTAAACCTAACCCTAACCTAGCCAATCCCCTAATGGAGTAATGTTTGTTTACAAACAAGTAAAGAAAAGTTACGCCTAACCCTGTTTCTAGTTTGAGTAGCACCAATTTAAAACATCCTGGAACTCACCCTGACAACTTTGGTTGATGCAGGTCAAAGCACACAGGATGGTCAGGACTTGAGGGAGTCGAGTCAGGGGAGTGTCGTCGCAAGCACCTCCAACACCACCAGCACCACCACCACCAGCGCCTGAACTAGCCCTCATACTGTGCTCGTTGGAAGCCATCAACGAAACTTTAAAGGGGCAACAACCGGCAGGGACTGAAGTGGAACCCCCATCGTCTGGAACAGGTAATCCAGAAGCGTCAAGGGATTCAGGGGGAGGACCTCCACCTGAAGACATCACGCAGGAATTGTAGAAGATCAAACTTCTGGAGTTTGTCGGGGGTCGCGCCAGTGAAGGCGTGGAAGCATGGTTGGAAGGAATGACCAGGTGTTTTTCCTTAAGGGACTATGCGTCCAACTCAAAGGCGAAGATCACCATTTTTCAGTTAAGGGACAACACCTTGAACTGGTGGGGCAACCTGGAAAGACAATTGCACCTTACCCCAGACACAATATCTTGGGAACTTTTCGAGGAAAGGTTTCGGAGGAAATATCTACCAGCGTACTACGAGGAACAATAGGTTGGGGCATTTCATGCCTTAGTACAGGGAAACAAAATGGTAGAAGAATATGAGATCAGGTTTATGGAACTGGTCAAATATGTGTCGTATATGGATAACGACCAACGACAGGCAGAGCGCTTCATTTATGGGTTGAACCTGAAGATAAGAGCTATGGTACGGATGTGGAAACCGTCTTCAGTAGCAGAAGCGGTGGAAAATGCGCGTTACGTGGAAGAACATATGAACTTGACTGGGGGTGAAAGACCGACATTTCCGCATCGCCCTGGATTCGTAGGAAAGGCCCTGAGGACTTTTCCTAGGGGAGGGGGCTCAAGGCCACTGCCATATGGTAACAGATTTGCGCCAAGGACAGAAGCTACAGGGATTTCAATGGCAGCGAGCGCAGCACCTCGATCATCGCCAGCAACGCAGACAGGTCCAGTGGGACAAGTATAGTCCAGGATCTGCTACTTGGGAAGACGCCGAGACACTACGGCGAGACTATCCCTCACTATTTTGACC
>ML810453.1:11852-107560 GCA_009831015.1 Picea engelmannii
TAATGTATTAATTAATTAATACATTTCGCAATTCATAAAAAAATTATCAATATATTAATAATGTATAATATAATGTATTAATGTAATGCATAAAATTAATTTAGCAAATAAAAAAGTAAATAACAAAGTATATTAATAAAGTAAATAATATTAATAATAAAGTATTAAGAAAATAATAAAAAATATTTAAAAATGCTAAAATAATACATTAATAATGTAAACATTTATTACGAAATTGTATTAATATTAGTATTAATACATTAAATAATGTATAATTAATGTATTATATTAATACATAATTAATGTATTATATTAAAGACTACTAATGTATTAATACATAATTAATATATTATATTAATGTAATGATGTATGTAAATAAATGGCTTATTAATATATTAATGTATTACTTTAATGCAATATATAAATTTAACTTATAAATTAAAGTATGAATTTACATTTGTGTGTAAGGTAAAGTGTTAATTAATTGATTGATAGATTAATGATGTAATGTATTAATTAATTAATATATTGATATATTATTTATTAATACATTAATACATTATTAAATTATTAATACATTAATATATTTATTGAAAATGACAGCGGTTGAATATATTTGACCATGATCATGACTATGAATGCCATTAATACATTAAAATATTAATATTAATACATTAATAAAGTATTAATACAATAATAATACATTATTACATTAATGTGAAAAATAAATCTGTAATACATTAATGTATAGTGTAACATATTAAATTATTAATACACTAATAATACACTATAACAATAATAATACATTAATAAATGCATTTTAAAAGTATTAATACCCTAATAAATACATTATTAAAGTAGTAATACATTAATATCTTAATTGACAATGACTATGGTTGACTATGGTTGACCATGACCATGGTTTATAATGGTTGACCACAACGATGGTTAACTTTGGTAGATGTTGGTTGAATTTGGAAAGGAAAGGTTGCTTATGGTTGATCGTGGTTCTCCTTCACCATGGTTGAGTGTGGTTGACCATGACCATGGTTGGCTATGGTTGGTCGGAGTTTATTATGGTTGACCATGCCCATGGCTAAACTTCATTGACCATGTGGATATGATTATAGTGGGCCATTTTGATTATGTTTAACCATAGTTTACTATGCAACTACTGCATTGCAATGTTGATCATGTTTTGTTCGACACATTGTGACATCAGGTTTTGTTCGTCACATTGCGACATCAAATTTTCTTCGTCAAATGACATCGTAAGGTTATGTTTATCAAATTACGATGATGGGTTTTTGTTTCTCACATTATGGTGTTGGAATAAGTTTGTCACAGTTTGACAGTGGGTTATGTTCGTCACATTGCGACATCGAGAAATGTTCATGTCATTGCAAAATCAGTTTATGTTTGTCACATTGGCACAGTGGGTTGTGTACATCACATTGTGACAATGGGTTGTGTTCATCCCATTGCAAATTTTGGAAATGTCTATCACAATGCAACATCCAGATATGTGCACCACATTGTAATGTGAAGATATATTCGTTGCATTGGGATGATAGGCCCATGTTCATCACATTGCTACAACAAGGCTATGTTCATCATATTGGGACGTCCATAAATGTCTGTCACATTGCAATGTATGCATAGGTTCGTTACCTTGTGAGGTTATTATGTTTGGTAGATTGCAAGGTTACTATGATCGACATATTGCAAAGTTTGGAAATATTTATCACATTTCGACTTCCGTATATTTTTGTCACATTACAACAACCATATATGTTTTTCACATTGTGATATTAATATGTTTGGTCGATCACAACATTACTATGTTCAATAGATTCAGACATTTGGAAATGTTTCTCGCATTCTGACGTCGACATATGTATGTCACATTAAAATGTGAAGAAATGTTCACAATATTGTGATGATAGGGCAATGTGTGACACATTGTGATGTCTGTTGATGTTCATTTCATTGCAATGACATGCCTATGTTCATCAAATTGTGACGTTAGTATGTTTGGTAGATTTCAACATTACTATGTTTGTGAGATTGTCACGTTAATATGTTCATCGCATTGCAACGTTATATGTTCATTCCTTATTGTGACATTACTATATTTGATAGATTGCAACATTACTATGTTTGATACATTGCGAGGTTAGGAAATGTTTGTCACTTTGCGATGTTAGGAAATGTTTGTCACAATGCGACGTTAGGAAATGTTTGTCACTTTACGATGTTAGGAAATTTTTGTCATAATGCGACGTTAGGAAATGTTTGTCACTTTGCGATGTTAGGAAATGTTTGTCACAATGCGATGTTAGGAAATGTTTGTCACAATGCGACGTTAGGAAATGTTTGTCACATTGCGACGTTAGGAAAAGTTTGGCACATTGCGACGTTAGGAAATGTTTGTTTCTCACATTATGACGAAGGTTTTTTGTTTCTCAGATTATGGTGTTGGAATAGGTTTGTCACAGTTCAAAAGTGGGTTATGTTCGTGACATTGCAACATCGGGAAATGTTTCTCTGATTTCAATATTGTTTTATGTTTGTCACATTGGCACATTGGGTTGCATACATCACATTGTGATGATGTGTTATGTTCCTCCCATTGGAACATTTAGAAATTCCTATCATAATGTGACATCATGACGTGTGCACCACATTGCAACGTGAAGATATATTCGTCGCATTGCGATAATATACCTATGTTTTTTACATTGTGATGTCCATTTATGTTTTTCAAATTGTTATAAAAAATCTATGTTCGTCAAATTATGACCGTAAATGTTCCTGAGATTCCAATGTCCCTATATGTTTGTCACATTGTGATGTTACGTTGTTTGGTAGATTGCAACGTCACTATGATTGACACATTGTGAAATTTGGAAATGTTAGTTAGATTGTGACTTTCATATATGTTCGTCACATTGCGATACACATATATGTTTGCGACATAGCGAATTTACTATGTTTGATCGATTGCAACGTTACTATGTTCAACATATTGCGATATTTGCAAATGTTTGTCACATTGTGATGTTAGGATATGTCTATCACATTTCAACGTGAGGAAATGTTTGTCATATTACGATTGGAAAAATACTCAATTTAATTATGATTGTGAATTTTATATAAAAAAAAATGTAGTAAGAATCAATTTATCTAATTATCTATGTAGAACATCATCATTGGGGCTTCAAAATATATCCAAATGATTATACATCAAATGTAACCAAAATTCTAAGGGGAAACTCCTAATTTGAACTCTATCCATTGTAATCAAATGTAATCAAAATTCTAAGAGGACGAAATGTGGAAATTTCAAAGGATGACCTTAGTTATAGTCACAATTCATTGATAAGATGTTCTCTAAGTTAAATAAGAACATTTTATAAAGGATGTTTGTACATGTGAAAACATTTAATAGATGTGAAAAACATGAGATGGGAAAAAAATGGCTAGTAAAAAAATGAGAGCCACAATATTGTCATTAAGAAAATCTCATCAAGGTCTTCCACCATAAACACTAATGTCATCATTGGGGCTTCAAAATATATTCAATTTATTATACATCAAATGCAATCAAAATTATAAGGGGAAACTCCTAAGTTGAATTGTATCCATTATAATCAAATGTAATCAAAATTCTAAGAGAACAAAATCTGGAAATTTCAAAGGATGACCTTAGTTATAGTCATAATTCATTGATAGGATGTTTGTTAAGTTAAATAAGAACATTTTATAAAGATTGGCACAAGAAAAATTGGCTTTCTAAAACGTCCTTCCAGCGTTTAGAAACAATTCTAAACTTAGTCAAAACTGATAAAGGAAGCCATATAAACACCATTTGCAAAATATCAAATGGAAAAGAACTCCAGATGGTCAGATCCATAGGCATTTGAGCACTGAAAAAAATGCACAATTAATTGGACCATTTCATAACAAAGACTAAAAGACAAAAACATAAAGAAAATCATAAATTATGATAATTATGAATAAAAACATATCTATGAAAAAAATTGAATCATAGAAGCATTGACATGAAGATGAAAAGGAAAAAAGAAAATGCAATTAAGATAAAGTTTTTTATGCTTTTGAAAAACCATTATTCACATATTGGTATCTTTGAATTTTGACCAAAGATAGTAATATTTACCAAATGTTTGAATTTCACAAATGTTAACTCTATTGGGTACACAATCATACTAATATTTTTTGTATTTGGTCAACTCTTAAGCCATCCATCTCGGTCAATGCATTCATACATTAGAAGGTTAAATATTTAATAAAGCATTAAATTCTTCAATTAACATAACACATGAGTAAGGTTAGAAGAAAGGCATATGTTCTTGAATGGGTATATCATTCCATTGAAAATGTCATCTAAAGTCTTCGACCATAAACCCTAATATAAACCCTAATTTTCAGAAATTATAAATTAAATGGTACTCTTTAATACTCAATATTAATATTTTACTTAATGCGGTAATCTTTAATACTCAATATTAATATTTTAGATAAGATTTAAAAGCTAAATAATTTAGATATGATTAAGCTAAATATGTAATATTTTATAAGCTAAAATTTATAAATAAAATATCAATATTTAATATTTTAAATATTATTAACCTAAATATATAATTTTTTATAAGTTAAATTTGATAAATATTTTCCATTGAAAATGTCATAAAGGTCTTCCACCATAAACCCTAATATAAACCCTATTTTTCTTAAATTCAAAATTAAAAAAATGTAATATCTCAAAAGTATTATAGGTGGCTTGCTAGCTAGGATTGAATCAGAAACCCTAACATAAACCCTAATTTTCATAAATGTTCTAAATTCTAATGGAAACCCTAATTTACAGAAACTCTATCAAAATTTGAAGTGCCTGACCTAAATTACATGTTCTAGATGCTGCAATAATGGTGTGTTTTCCATTAACATAAAGAAATTGGTGAATCCTTTGAAGCATGGATCATTAAGGCATGACCTCTTCCTAGTAATATTTCTTTATGCATCATTAGATTGGACTCGACTGACAATATGAATGATTATTATAAGTAATTTTATTTTTTTTTCAAAATATATAAAATAACTAACCAACTACTCTCCACATGTATGGCAAAGCCATGTCTATTGTGCCTCAACAACAGCAACAATCAAACATTTAGACAAACGTATTGAAATTTACCCAACAATAACAGAATTAATAAGCATTAAGAATGATAGAGGCGCTCCCTATAAGGAAAAAAACATCTAACAAGTTGGCAGCCATAAACCGAGAGGAATAGGAATTCGAGTCAAGTATCATTCAATTTTGTAATTGAATTTGCAATAAATAATATTTAATATCTGTAATCTTATTGCATTGTAGATAAGTGATTCCAAATCCTGACTTATCTCTACTAAATTCATCCGTACTAATAGAGTATGACTTGAATTACAAAACAAATTGAAGTGAACCTGAGTGACCTACAGCTCAATCAAAGCGGTATAAATTCCATTGGAGTCTTGGCATGCCTGATTTTATTACCTTAATAATCATCGAACTGTGTGAATGTTTGTAGATTTATTTAGGTTTGAATGAACAATTTGGATATGGAGATGAGTGGTAGAAAAACAACGGAGGAGACGAAAATGGAAATGGAAATGGTAGAAGAGATATGGAAGAGACTCCCAGAAAAGGTTATGTTTGATTTTTTGGCAAGACTGCCCATCAAAAGTATTATGAGATTTTGTGCAGTGGGCAAACATTGGAAAGAAATTTTCTAGTCGTCAGAGTTCAAACAATTATCGCCCACTTTAATGGTTTATTCTTCTCCTGCATTTGTTTTTACGGAATCTGAAGATGAGTCACTTGAACAATTACACAAACTGTCTCTCGATTTCCTTCCAAGGCCTATTTCTGTTGTGGCTAGGTGCAACGGTCTTATGTGTTGTTGTGAGAACTTGGATGAAATAATTTACATATGTAATCCTCTGACAAGATCGTGGATAAAACTTCTAGAGGCTCATGAACTTACATGGTGGGATTTCATTGGTCTCACACCCGATTCCTGCTCCAGACTCTGTACTCTCATCCTAGGAAGGCAAGAAGACAATGATATATTGATGGAGATCTACAATTCTCACATAAATGAATGGACTTGATTCTAGACAAGTGTGGACAAATTAGTTCGGCCTGTAAGTGAGGGAATATATTCAAATGGGCAATTCTATTGGATAAATGGAGTAGACCATGATCGTGAGAGTTTCACTGTAGTTTCTTTCAATGTTAAAGAGCGTCGATGAAAGAAAATCAAGGGGCCAGAAAAGATAATAGGTGATTTAATTATTCCAATAACAAAAACCCTAAGAATGTAGTGGTAAGAATCAAAAGAAATAAAAATATAGTCCATAAGACATTGAAATCTACTCCCATAAAGGAATCCCTGAGTCCTTTGAGGTGCTAGATCGATCTGCCTGATTAACATACAGTCCAATGAAACATCGCCTAAACAAAAAAACATACTTAAGACTATCTATCGAGAAATTATAATTCAACCTTCCCCTTTATCATCAGATTTGTAATCTGTGATGAATCTAATTAGTTATATCTATATAGATATTAGTGATATGTACATAGATATTTATATCAATTACAAAAAAATATTAATATTCAAAACATATGCAAATTATATTCAAAACATATGCAAGTCTCACCCTACAACTCCATTGAAAAATGTTGACAGAAGAGATCAATCGTAGCATCCCTCCCTTCTTCGCAAATCTTTCCATGATTGCTTGATTGAGTGGTGTTCTCTTCTGCGAGTTGTTCCCGATATTCCGAGTTCGTTTGTCTCCACACTCAGTTTTAGAGGGTTGCTTAGTTGTTTTCCTCCTCCGGACATTCACGGTGACTGCGCAAACACCTTACACGAGCCTGTACATTGTCCCTCTCCATATGAGTAGGTTTTTGGTAAGAAATCTCCACCTACAGGGCCCTTTCCCATACCGATATCGCACTGGCAAAGTCCTTATGACTCTCCTCCACTGATCATATTTCATCCACACGCTCGTGTTCCCTCTCACTCTCTTGATCAGGTCTTCGAATTCCTTCCGCTTTTGAAAACGATAATCCGTGAGCTCACTCTCTCTCATCGGTAATCTTTTGTTTCGGAGGCTGGATTTCATCCTCCTACTGTTCCCGGCCTCCCTCAAGATGAATATGGAGAGGATGGTTGTATGTAGTGAGATTGATGATATCCTTTGCATTTGCATGTAGAAAATGAAACGCCCCAACTGCGTGGTCGGTAATTGTACGACGGGTATGGCCAGAAACGTGCGGACATCCAAAATGCTTGGACAACCAGAAATGCTTAGACAACCAGAAATGAAATACCCGAGGAGAGCTGAGGAAATCTAAACGTGATAATTTCAAAGTTTAATCATTTAACATGGAAATCATATAGTGCTACATTATTTTTTTAATATGATTAGGTAAATGTTAAAAAGTAAACAGGTTAACGGATGCATTCAAAAATACAAGGAAGTTATCAAGAGTAAATCCCATTCATTGATTTGGGAGGACGGTGAAGAATATGCCAGCATCTTCAATTTTCAACCCTAAGATTGAAATTTATGATTAAAAGGTTGATTAATCCATCGATTCCAATAGGGGGAACTCCTATCGGCGTAACTAATTTAATTGCAATAAAATGTAATATTTATTAATCATATCAGTGTGGCAATCATCTAGTGAGAAGAATATTTTTTTAATATGATTAAGTAAATGGGAAAAATTAAACACATAAAATTAATCTTTTATAAAAGAAAGAAAATGCCCTTTAATTACTGTGACGACGAAGAATATTCCATCCACATTTAATCTTATCCATAGAAAATAAATTAAGTACTAAAACATTACTAAATGTGCCCATTTCCAGTCTCTCAACGTAATTAAAAATAGTTCGTTCCATGAATCGTGCTCATGGTATTTCCTCTAAATAGATTTGAGGGTGTTTCCTACATGTGTGAGGCCTTGTTAAGGAGGAAACGATTGTGTGAGAAGAATGATTATGTGAGTATTAAATAATCCAATCATTCTCATCGTACATATCGAGCTCTTAACCTTACATTCGCAAAGATGAAGGGGAAGAGGAAATGAGGTGTTTTGAAATTACAATTCTTTTATTGTGAGTTACTTTTTGTTTTCAGAATTGTGTGAGAAGATAGGGTTTCTTTTAGGCTTATAATTTCAAATAATTATTATGTGTCAATTTTTTTTTTTATGACGGTTATAAAGTTTTAGTAACTTTGTTTTTAAGTTCTATGTAAATTCATTAACTGTTATTTACTACTTTCTTTCTTTCATCTGTGACAATGTTTTCTTCCGTTTTCTTCCCTATCTGACAGTATTACATCCATTAAGTCTATTGAATCAACCACATGTATGAAATAATAAATATGAATAAAGAATAACAAATTTTACATTGAAACATAGTATGTGGTCATGATCATTTACCAATTTTATCTCCTTCAATTTCTCATGGTTACCATTCAAGTGTTTCTTCTTGGATCCCTTTCTTGAACTTCAATATTTGAAATCTTCAAGCTGTTTAGCCTTCTTTTCCATTTCTCTAACACAATTTATTGTGTTTTTCCATTGACATTGTCTTTTCCATAATTTGAAATAGCAGACTCTTCTACAATAAGATAATAGAATAAATATAAAATACAATATAAGAAAGGTACTTAAAATAACTTTATCACACATTTGTTATTTTTGGAATGATGTTTCTAAGAACTAAAAATTTTTCATTCATATCTTGCCTTCAGTGCCTTTTTGCAACAGACTCTTCTAGAATCGGAGATTTGAGATAGAATAAAATATAACCAATCTACTTTTGGAATTATGACAATAATTAGTTATGGTAATAATACAAATTTACTTGTGGTAAATATTTGGGAGTTCGTATAACTAGATCGTGAAGCGGTGTAACCCAAAAAATCTCTCGAACTAATGTAAATGATCTAACCTATGTTGTGTATATCCATGAAGCTTCGAGAGTCATTGTAATGTTTTAAGCCTAATTATAATCTCATAATAAGATATACTGATACCTTGCTCCATGGATGATTTCTTGACACATATTCAAAGTTTTACCACATAAATCT
The DNA here is from genome assembly GCA_009831015.1 of Picea engelmannii. Taxonomy (NCBI): domain Eukaryota; kingdom Viridiplantae; phylum Streptophyta; class Pinopsida; order Pinales; family Pinaceae; genus Picea; species Picea engelmannii. Next base: position 21,036 of record ML810453.1, read on the forward strand.
CTTGTATTAATCGATGTGATGCTTTTGTCCATATTATCACATTTATTGCATTTGGGGATCTAAATACCAACATGTACTTAAAATAACTTAGTCATACCTTTGTTATTTTTGACGGAATGGTTCTCAAAAATGCAAACTTTTCATTCATATCCTCCCTTCTCTACCTTTTTGCAATTATGTGATTATTTCTTTGAGTATGTGTTCAATGGAATGATCTATTTATGACATTGCAATTCCTGGTATGTGTTTTCTTTTTGACAAAATTACATCTCTACAAATATTTCATAAGTTATGCTTGCCTGCATAAAGCCTAATGGAGCGCTAAACCTGATCCATTAATGTTGACCTCTAGAAACTCATTATAAATATGAATCTCGTTGAAAATTCAAACAATTTTCACTGGGTTATCTATCACATCATGGACTACTCAATTAAACCTATTGTTATAGGAACTACTCTCCCTTAATCCATCCATGAGCCATCGATTACTGTTAACTCTGTTAAAGAACAAATAATTTCCACAACACAATACAAGTAAATTACAATACAATATCATTTAGTCCTTTAGAAAACCTCTAGTGCACTGGACTCTAGTCAAGTTACGTTACAATTTCATTTAATCCTTCAACAAATCTCTGGTGATGAGACACCACCCCTACGTATCCATGTGTACTCTTATTTATTCTTTTAACTTGCGGTTTACCTCTCGTGAAGCCACGCATACAACCTATATTATATACACTCTAGGTTTGTATGTACCTACCAGGATTTTATAATATAGCTTGTATGTACCTATTAGTATTTTGGACGGGTACTCAAAGTAGTTATATGTCAATTTCACAGGTTCACAATTTTTATCTGGGTTAATAATGATGTATAGATTTTATATCGATGTGTCAAATACAAGTTTGTACACAAAATATTTGCTACATCAATAATGATGTGTAGATTTCATATCAATGTGTGAAATAAGGATTTACATAATACATGCCACAACCTGTCAAATCCATATTGAAGTTTTGTTAAATCCTCTCCAATCAATGCAGTGGAATTAGATGTTAATTAGGTTTTGATTTTTAAATGTTATCGTCACTTATTTAGGTTTTTAAATTTTACCATGGATTTTTTTGCATGATAAATTATGCTTAAAATCACTATTTAGTGATAAGGCATTTCATGTAAACAAAAATATTTGCAAACAAATTTTAAAACTTTACCTTTGCTTAATTTAACATGATAAACTCACTGAAATTTACATTAGGTTATAATTTAGTACACAGATTTATATAAATTTTAATATAAAAAAAAAATCAACAAAAACTTTTTAACTAATAGTGGTTTACACTCAAGTTTGAAGTGCACTATGCTAATTTGTATAAGCTTTATCTAAAACTTCCCACACCAAAAAGTCTTCAAAGTTTTGTTCAACTTTAATGAAAGGCTTGAGTTGGGGTAAATTATAAGTTTAAGTGAAGTTTAATATATAAGTTTATATGAATTTTAATTTAATTTTTTTTTTTTTTATTTAATGTTAAATTAATTTAAGTAAAATTTATTATATAATATAAATATATATGAATTTTAAATTTAATTTTGTATATTTTAATATTTTAGAAATATATATACAATTTTATTTCTCATTTTTATTTTTTAAATAATTATTTTATTTTATTTTATTGATAATATTTATTAAAATCCCTGTATGGGGTGACATGTGGCGAAGGCATGCCAATTGGCTTTGCACTAAGCCGAGGTTTAAATGCTGGAGGTCGTCCCCATAACACCCGCTTTACGGATGCAGGACAGCCATAACAACTCTGCGATGGGAGGACTCCTCCCGCGAGCGAGCATTTACGAGCTTGGCAAGCGTAATGTTAAAGGCGGTCATGGGTATTTGCAGTCTGATTATTTGTTTTTTCTTGCTCCAGTCTCGGCTCTACTCTGCGTTTGGAGGTGCTCGTGTATCTTTGTGCTCCTTGCGCCCTGGTACACCATCCTTCCGTGGAGAATTGATGCGAGTCCTTCTGCCTGTGTTCTCAATTGGCTTCCGCCCTCGTCCCAGCCTGTGTGTATTTCCTAGAGAGTGCTCTGCAACATGACTAGGAAACGAGGAACGCCTTGCCATGGTTCTGCTTGGTACGCTCGCAAGGAGCAGCGACAGCGCAGAGAGAAACTCGAACGTGCTCTGGTCATGGCTACTTCTCTATTGAGAAAGAAGGCTCGAGCCGAGGAGAAGGATCTGCTCTCCACCATCGCCGGAAAGGAAATTGGTCGCAGCAATATGGATACTGTCATGTTGGAGGGAAGCACTGAGCAATTGTACCTGGATTGCATTGTAGAGGAGGACCCGACTTTGGAGGACCTGACGTCAATGGAGGCGCCTTGCGATATAGGGTGGTCTGGCAGTGGGGAATGCAAACTCAATCTGGGTTTGGACGTCGCTCCTCCTGGCTGCATTGTGGAATAGGTTCCTTGGCCGGACCTGGAGGCTGTGTTTGATGCTAGACGTGCGACGGGAAAGGCGGGGTGGCAGGATGACGTGAAACGTAGAACGCCCGACGACGAAGGTGGTGACCTGCATGGCTTTCTCCTCCGTGAGGAGCACCTGTCCTTGGTGTTTGAGCTTCGAGGCCACATGTCTGACCTGGAGCATCGTGCCCTCATCATGGGCCAGCGTCTGGACATGCTTCTCGATGCCTACTCTAGCACTCCAGCACGGCGAAAGTGTCCCCTCTGTGCGCAGTCTTTCGCCATCCCGGCCGGCTCCACGTGGAAGACAAATGAAGGCGACAGGTCACCAATTACCTAGTTTTTTCATGATTCTATGGCTATTTAGTTTTATTCTTATGTTTTATGTTCTCTTAGACTTTAGGCACCTGTCCTCGTTTCCTCCGGGCAGGACGGGTGCCACTAGTTTACAGCTGTTTTAGCTATGTACCTATGCTGGTTTCCGATTTCCGGTAGCATTTTGGTTTACTAAGACTCTTGAATATGTACACTCTGATACAGTTTTTTGATAATATATTATAGCAGGCTCCTACTTTTTTTATTTAAAAAAAAAAAGATAATATTTATTAAAATTATTATTTTAGATTAATGAAATTGTTATTATTTTCTAATTTTGTCAAGTTAGAATTATTTTACTACATCTCCAATTAAAATGTTTACTTTTCATTTTCCATTTTTATCTTCACTTGTCCTTCTCTACAACTTGCACACTTTTATGGCATACTTCTTTGTTGGAAACAATGATAACGAATTTCCAAGTTTAGGATTCTACATCCTATAAATCAGTGATTGGTTGAAATGAATGAGACAAAATTAGAGATGTGTTTTCAATAATCAGTTCTTTTTTAACTGTGTATTCTTATATATTTTGCAAGTCCGTAGAGGCAGACAATGAGCGTGAGTGAGTTGTTGTAATCTTCTTGATCTGAATAATCAACTGATACTTCTTCTTGGTGGACGTAGCTCAACATTTGGGTGAACCACATAAAATATTTGTGTTTCTTATCTGCGTGTTTATTGACTACAAAGTGATATTTGTATTTATGCATTAACGAATACAACAATTGATATCAGAGTTGAAAACCGCTAAAAACGAGAAACGATGATAGGGTGTCGAGCAGTGTCGTCTTTTGCAAGGGAGCGTCGAATTTTACATCAACGCTTGGCTACCATTGTGAAGGGAGTGTCAATTCTAGGAAACAGGTCTAGGGGGAGCGCCGATAAGAAATAGCATTGGATCCTAGAGGGAGCACCAATCATAAATCAACGCTCACCTTACCTACCAAAGGGAGCGTTGATCTAGCTAGTGGACTTATGAAAATTTTACTTCGATGCTCGTCTATATACTCCAAAGGAGCGCCAACCTCCTTTATAAAACACATGTATGATTATTCCTTTTGAAAAATTAAAGGTATGGTTTTATATGAAAGTGGAAAGGCATTATTATATTTTGGAATTAAATATAATATGTAAAGGCAGAGGAGTGCTTTTTAATTAAAAACAAATGTCAAGTCACGTGGGTCGATATGTTTTAAAGGTTTATTTTGGGACTGAAAAAATGTAAGGTATAAAGTAAATTAAAAAGGTGAGGTTAGTTAAAAAAGGTTTTTATTAAATTGTTTTAACCTTGTAAAGTTTATACCATCATTCTTCCACATATTTTTTGAAAGGGTCTTGGTTATTATAAGCAGTGGTGTTTTTAGGAATGTTTTCTCTAAAGGCAAAGATGTAGAGTGCTAAGTTCGAAATTGAGAAGTTCAATGGCAAGAACAATTTCGAGATCTAGAAGTTAAGATGCATTATCTTCTCATGCAACAAGGCATGGTGAAGGTGTTTTTGGGAAAAGAAGAAACCTGCGAACATAATAGATGATGACTGGGATGAGATGGATGCGAGAGAATTCAGTGTCATACGCTTGTGTTTGGTCGATGATGTCCTATTCAATATTGTCTCGGAGAAGACAATAGTCAGTTTATGGATGAAGCTGGAAACCTTGTATATGATGAAATCCTTGAAAAACATTATCTTCCTGAAAAGGCAATTGTACATTTTGCACATGAAGGAAGGTATGAAAATAGCAAATCATTTAAATACTTTTAATACTCTTTTAGTCGAGTTGACTAGAATGGGAGTGAAATTTGAATCTAGAGGTAAGATGATTACACTATTATGTTCTTTGCTCGCATCATGGGATCACTTTGTTACCTATATTAATTTCATTTCAACGTAAAGTATTGATTTTGATGATATTGTTGGAGCACTACTGTCTGAGGAAACAAGGAAAAAATCCAATCAAGAAACCTCTACATCTGAGGCAATGGTGATGAGAGGAATAACTAAATAAAGAGAACACGGTCAGAGAGATTTCTCTCGGTCAAAGTCGAAGGGAAGAAAGAGAAATCTTAAGTGATGGTTTTGTGGAAAATTTGGACACTTGAAGAAGGACTATTGCAAGTGACAACAAGCCTCAAAAGAAGACCCTCCAAAAGAGACAAAGGAAGCAAATGCAACCGAAATAGGTTCATCAACAGGTTTAGGTATGACTGATGAAGTTTTATCAATTAGTATTGGTTCATGTCATGATCAACAGTGGTTATTAGATTCTGGTGCTTCAAACCACATGTGTCTTCATAGGCACTAGTTTATTACTTATTAATCTATATATGATGGAATTGTTTACATGGGCAATGATATCTCATGTAAAGTTGTGGGAATTGGTAGCATTCGAATTAAGATGTTTGATGGAAGTGTTAAAATATTAACTGATGTAAGACATGTACTTGATCTTAGGAAGAACCTAATATCTTTGGGAGTCTTAGACACAGAAGGTTACAAGAGTATTGTTCAAGGTGGAGTTATGAATCTCTACAAAGGAATCCCACTAGTTATGAAAGAAAAGAAGGTTGGTAACATGTTCCTGTTAGAAGGAAGAACTGATTCAGATCATGCGACAATGGTATTTGAGAATGAAAGTGATTTTGTTTGATTGTGGCATCAACAGTTGGGCCATATGAGAGAACGAGGATTGAACATATTATCTGATCACAAATTGATTCCTAGTCTAAAGTATTTAAAGTTAGATTTATGCAAGCATTGTGTTTATGGAAAACAGAATAGGCAGAAATTTAAAACTAGAAGACACACCAGTGAAAGGAATCCTTGACTATATCCATTATGATCTTTGGGGGTTGTCCCCTACTATTTCGTATGGAGAATCATCATATTTTGTAACTTTTATAGATGATTTCTCTAGGAAGGTTTGTATCTATATGTTGAAAAGAAAGGTTGATGTATTTAATGTTTTCAAGAAGTTTAGAGATTTAGTGGAAAAGAGAACTAGTAGATCCATTAAATGTTTAAGAACTGATAATTTTGGTGAATTTACGACAATGGAATTTGAAAACTATTGCAAAGAATTTGAGATCGATAGGAATAAAATGACTTCCTATACTCCTCAACAAAACAGAGTTGTTGAACGCATTGAAAAGACTCTTCTAGAGAGAGCAAGGAGTATGCTGAGTAATGACAACTTGCAATAGGCATTGTGGGCAGAAGTAGTAACTACAACTTGTTATCTGGTGAATGGATAAACATCAACAACAATAGAGTGAAAGATTCCTGAAAAGGTATGGAAAGGTCATCCTTGTAATTATTCTAATCTTAATTTTTTTGGTTGTGAAGCCTATGCTCTAATTCCTAAACATTAGCGTTCTAAATTAGATCCAAAATAAAAAAAGTCTTATTTTTGTTGGATATGGTGATGGTATTAAGGAGTACAGGTTGTGGGATCCTACTTCCCACAAGATCACCATTAAAAGAGATGTAATATTTGATGAATCATCTCTCATCAAATCAAATGTAGATGTTCAAATGAAATAGGGAGAAGCACCGAAGTATTAACAAATTCAATTTGAAACTAATGAAAGTGAACATGAACAAGTTTCAGAAGATGTTCATGAAGAGTCTCTTGCAGCAAACAAAGACATGGCTGATGTTGACAATCAACAGATTGTGGATGAGCCAAAAACTTCCCTAAGGAGGTCTACACGAGTCATAAATCCTCCAAGAAGGTATGATCATTGTATTTCATTAGTTTATTTAAGTACTAATGATGATGAACCTTTGTGCTATCAGGAAGCTTTGAAGGGTTATAGCAGTGATAAATGGAAACAAGTGATGAAGGATGGAATGATGGCATTAGAGAGGAATGCTACATGGGACCTGGTAGAACTTCCAAGAGACAGAAAAATTGTAGGTTGCAAGTGGGTCTACAAGTTGAAGAAGAGTGTTGATGATAAGGTGGAAAGGTACAAAGAAAGCTTGGTTACAAAAGGGTATTCTCAAAAAGAAGGTATTGACTTTCATGATATTTTTTCACCAGTTGTTAAGTTTGTTTCAATTCGAATTTTGTTGGCATTAGTTGTGTCACTTGATTTGGAGTTGGAGCAGCTAGATGTTAAGACTGGTTTATTACATGGAGATTTGGATGAGTAAATTTACATGGAACAACCAGAAGGGTTCATTTAGAATTGCATCAATAAATTTGTTTGTAGGCCCAAGAAATCATTGTATTTTCTGAGGCAGTCACTCAAACAATGGTACAAGAAATTTGACTCTTTCATGGTGAGCCAGAATTATACAAGGAGTGAGTATGATCATTGTGTCTACTTTAAGAAATTGAATAATGGCATATTCATTATCTTAGTATTATATGTTGATGATAAGATTTTAGCAAGAAAAAGAATAACTGAGATCAACAAGTTAAAGTCTCAGATGGCTAGGATGTTCAATATGAAAGATCTATGCGTAGCAAGGCAAATTTTGGGCATGGAGATATTCGGAGACATGAGGAATGGTAATCTTTGGTTGTCACAACAAAAGTATGTTGAGAAGATACTTTTGAGGTTTGGTATGAACGATGTGAAACAAATTTCAGTCTCTTTGGATTCCTATTTTAATATTTCTCCACTTTTATCTCCTAGTACAAAAGAAGAAAAGGAATATATGTCTTGAATACCATATGCTAATGCAGTAGGAAGTTTAGTGTATGCGATGGTTAGTACAAGGCCATATATTTCACATGCAGTTGGGGTTGTCAGTAGGTATATGGAAAATCCAGGTAAAGAGCATTGGGCAACATTGAAGTGGGTGATTTTGTATCTTAGGGGCACAAGCGATTATTGTATCACCTATAACAGTGGTTGTGAATCAGTCTGTGGATATGTTGATTCTGATTTTGCAGATGATTTTCACAAGAGAAGGTCAACTTCAGGGTATCTCTTTACTCTTGCAGGTGGAGCTATTAGTTGGATGTCAAAGATACAAAACATTTTTTCTTTATCCACTACAGAAGAAGAATACGTAGCTGCTTCACATGCTTGCAAAGAGGCAATTTGGTTGAAAGGCTTGTTTAGTGAGTTTTGAAGGATGAAGGACAAAGTAAAGTTACTTGATGATAGTCAAAGTGTTATTCACTTGGCTAAGAATCTAGCCTACCATAGTAAAAAAAAACATATACCTATCAAGTACCATTTTGTAAGATGCCTCATTGATGAACGTGGAGTCTCTCTTGTGAAAGTTCATACAAAAGAGAACTACGCAGACATGTTCACAAAACCAATATTGTTAGAAAAGCTACATTAGTGCTTGGCTTCTCTTGGCTTGCAGAAAAGGTGATGAACAAAAGAAGGAAAAAGGTATCAGGTTAATTGTTGTCAAGGTGGAGATTTTTGGAAACAGTCACAACAAATTTCCAAGTTTAGGATTCTAGATCCTATAAATCAGTGATTGGTTGAAACCAATGAGACAAAATTAGAGATGCTTTTTCAATAATTAGTTCTTTTGTAACTATGTGTTCTTATATATTTTGTAAGCGTGTAGAGGCAGACAATGAGCGTGTAATGTTTCCCATAAATCTCAACTTAAAAAAAAAAATTAAGTGTTATTATTTACCATTGTGTAATGCTTTTATAAAGGTCTAGTTGTTTATTATCTCACCCTTATCTTCGGAAGGGTCTTGGACTTAATGTTGTCAGGAAATAATTCACATACCTGCATAAAATAATACTATGGTTGCGTACCATAATCACATTCTGAAGAGTATCAATAAACCTTTATTTAGCATGATTACGGGATTTATACAAGTCTGTTTACTTACACAGAACTTTAGTGGCTACCTCATGATCTCTTCAGGTCCGATTCTTATTACAAATGGTTAATAACTATCTCTTTTCTTCCTATGGTGTAAATTCCAATGATTTGATGTTAGTTCAGGGTATCTTTACACATGCGTAATTGTGGTGATATACGCATAGAACTGGCATTAGGTAGTTAGGATTTTTGTTAAGTGAAGCAATGTTCTTCTCAAACTGGGGTGAAGTTGAAGTGACTAGTTTTCGGATGTAACTTTCTAGTCCGTCCCATAATGTTTCAACCGACTGTCATCCTCATTCATTAATTTGTGATGGGAAATTACAGGGGCAGAGTTGTGTATTAAATAGAGTTCTGACTGTTGCATTAAAATCTCTCTGTGGCGCCTTCCCTTAACCTCTTGTTCGACTTGCGTGCCCATCCATTCCTTTCCACCTTGTCCTAAGCACATGGTTACGGTACTCTTCCCTGTTCCTTTCATTTAACCGGGACAATTACTCGCATGGCTAGTCATTCAACGTGTCTTGGGTTGTAAGAATGGTGGTAAACCCCCATTGCCAAGGTTTATTGTTGTCGCCTCTAGTGTTAGACTCATTCACCGATGGAAATACTTGCTCTTCAAGGGAGGGATTTTTCTATATGCCTTGCTCTTCACCTGGTAATTTTTTCTTTGATTCCAATTATATGCTTGTAAAGTATGAATGATTAAATACTACTGGTTAAAGGATTTAATGGAGTTTTTTCATTTGACGGTATTTGTTGTTTTGGGAGATTCCCACCTAAGATGTTTCAATCTTGGTAAATTTTTCCCTCTGTTACTCATTTGGCCTAGATTGGGTACACTCCCCCATGGAAATTTATGCTATTGTTCTCCAACTTCCACTAATCACTTACTAGTCACTAGGTCTGTTTATTAGCTTGTAATAAGTTGGAGGTATTACAAACGACAAAGTCTTGGCCCATTCTTCTTACATCCGTTAGTGGTAAAAGTGTCATTCAAGGTTTTTTTCATTTGAAAGGGTAAAAAATTCAGACATATCCATCTCCATGCCCAGGTCTTACTTAGGAAAGCCCATTTGTGGAACACAGTTTTTCCTTCGAAAACCCCTTCACTTTGTTACGTATTCTATGTCTGTTATTCCGCTTCTAGGCTCTGTGTTTGATGAAAATAAAATCTAAGCTTTCAAAATTGACAGTATACATTTTTCCTTCCAGTAATTTGATTATGTCTGTGGACACAATTTTCCAGAAAGAAATAGTTATGTTTTAGTGTTTTCTTTCACCAAAAGATCTTTGAACAATAATCTTCTCTGTAACAGTAATTTTTGCATCTAGTTCCATACTGCTTTTAAGACCTGGTTGTGTAAGTCTCTGAATTAATTTATGAATGGTGTTTATTCGGGAGTAAGATTTGGATTACTATCTAATGGTGGGGCCATGTTGTATGCAAGGGTACCCATCATAATTCTATCATTCCAACTTCCCCTTTCGAGCCACCAGGCGGAGCTTCAACTATGTTGCGAAAGGAAAGGTGACTACAACCCTCGAGTTAAGTACAGACTCTTGAATATATTTGTGGCAACTTTTATTTATCTTTCCTCTGTTATGGACTCTGTTGTACATTTTCTCAAGGATCTTATTTATTATAACTTTTATGCGGATATTAACTTTAATCCCTATGTTTTTCTTGCAGGGTCCCTTCCTCTCCGAGATTTCTAGTTTTTTTAGGCTTCGAATCCCATAAAAGGTATTTGGTTTCCAAGATAAGGCTTCGTTGAGGTCAGGAAACAACAGAGTTTGTCTTAGAGTTTCATCTTCTAAATCTTCAAAGTTGGGCGAATGATTTAATCTTTGTAACTGGTTTGTCTGAAATAAATGAAAAGAAAGTCTTCCATATGTTTTTCCAACCCTGTTCTGGATGCTACCTATCGTGGTTGGGTATAGATTTTACTGTCATTTTGATTTTAGAACTTTAGAAAGATAAGCATATATGATTCCATGGGGATTTCTCTTACTTGTATAGCGCCAATATTAAGGCGAAATGTTCAACCATATATAAAATTACTTTGGTTATTATTAAAGTTCTAGTTCGATATTTACCATTCAGACTAAGTAAGAGTCACTTTGAATTTCCGTGTGATCTCTATAAGAATGGCCCGATAGTATGAGTCACTATATATTCTTACAGAAGTAGATATGTTAGCTACAGTCATTATTTATTAATCGGGTTCCCGATTTACTAGGTTTCAAATTCGCCCAAACTGTATGCATCAGATGTTTTCACTTGTATAATGATACTGTATACTATGAATTTTGAGCCATCCATCCTAATGAATTTTTGAATAAATAAGTGCAATTATAAATTCATCACTGCCGACAATCAACTGTTGATATTCCATAAACTCTTTATTAGACTAGTTTTCCTTCACAAGTTGGTTTCTTTTAAATCTGTATCATTTAGAAGAAAGTAATAATCCTGCAATTCTTTCTAATTTTCTATTCTGTTTACACGGATTGAATTTTTTCTACAGGAGTTTAAACAGTCAAATTCGTATGGCTCATGATGATAGGAGGTTCCAGGATTTGAAATTTTGGAAAGCATGAAGAATTTATTACTTCACTCAGATTAGTTTTTTTCTTGGTATGAATAAAACAATGTAGGTTTGTAATATCGTTTACTCTTCAGATTGGCTCTACTCCACTATAGATAAATTTGCAAAATAATCTTTTGTTCCTATTATTACAATAGATATCCTACAGAATCCATACAACAACTTGTATAATGTGATGGAAACGAAAATGGTATAGACTTCAACCGAATCAAATTATTCCTAACTCTCGTACAACTTTTAGTCGAAAACACTTTATTCAGGAATTTATTATAACTATTCTGTTAGAAGTTTGATTTCACCCATTCTTATGATCAAACAATTTTATTCCCATTGAGGTTATAGGACATAATACAGGTTTCACTGATTTCGCTACTTCTGTAGTTAATTCATTCTATAGAAATATAAATACTTTGAATTTGATACAATATGATACATTTCAACCAATATATAGTTACTCATACAAGCGTTAATGATTTCATTAATTCTGTAACTAATTCATTTCATAGATACAGAAATACTTGAATTTAGATACAGTGAATATTTTACATCAACTATACGATCACTAAAACAGATAATGGGAACCATTTCAATTTAGATTTAACATGTACAATCCATCAGATATAAAATCATTCAGACATATAAGGATTAGAGTAGAATATCTGAACTAGACTTGCGGGAAGACAACAGAACAACCACGTTCCTCCCAACCATAGAAACAAGAAGCCAAGATCACTGGCACAGTTGACCCCCTAGCCTGACCATGAGTCCATGAGGGCGAACTTGGAAGTTCCTCTTCAACAATGTCCTTCAATTCTATAGATCCCTCTTGCCTCACACTCATTCAATGTTCATAACAGCAAGGAAAAAAAATCAATAGTCTCTTTCCCAACATACTTGGCAGTGTCTTGCCTCCTCACATATGCTTATTTATCAATTTGCCTAGGTCTTTTTCCCTCCTTTCGGAATTTTCACTGCTTTCTAAATCCATGATTTTCAGGGGCTGCCAATGGCCAAATCACTGATTTTCCACTTGTAAAAATCATCCTAGAGGTAGTTCCAACATGTTCCCCCTCTCATGGATTCATGGTCAGCTAAATTTTACATGGTTGTCCCCTTTGTCCCCTGCAATCAATATAAAATATTATATTTTCATACAAGTTTCATATTCAAATAGTTAGCAGGGACAAATTAGATCTCTTCCCAACAGTCATAAGAATTTATTACAATTATAAAATTCAAAATTCGGAATTTCCATAAATGGAAAAAAATTTCCAATTTTGAATTTACTAAAAACGGAATAAATTTCCAACAAATTTAAATTCTAAAAATATTTTTATTTTTGGGGATGTCACATCCTTTCCCCGTTCAGTAAAACATTGTCCTCAATGTTCTTTCCTTTCCTGGAACATGATTGGATGATATTTATACAAATCTCCTTCCAACTCCCAAGTGGCCTCCTCAGGACTAAAGTTCTTCCATTGCACCTTTACTTGAGCGAGGGCTTTGTTCCAAAGTGCTATTTCTCTCTGGTCCAGAATGCGCGGGGGTTCCACCTAGAACTCGCCTTCGGGTTCCACCTGCATCAAGTTCCAATCAATCATATGAGTAGGGTCATGAATATACTTTTTTAGCAAGGAAAAAAGAAATACATTATGATTTGTTAGATTAGCTGGAAGTGCAAGTTGGTATGCTACAGGTCCAACTCGAGCTAGTATCTCGAAGGGCTCACAAAACCTGGGTGTCATCTTGGCACAGTTCCCTAACTTCAACGAGCTTTTTTGGGCTTTGACTTTCAAATAAACATGGTCTCCTGCTTGAAATTCCAAGTGCCTTCTTTTATGATCTACATAACTCTTATGTATGTCATGTGCTTCTTTCAAGTTCTATTGTACCTTTCTTACCATGTTCTCCATTTCTTGGAGCATTTCTGGTCCGACCATGAGTCTGTCAGCTGAGTTATCCTAGCTAATTAGATTCATACACTTTCTGTCGTACAATGTTTCGAAATGGCTCAACTTAGCCAAAGTTTGGTACCCATTGTTATATGCAAATTCTACCAAGTGCAGGTAGTCTTCCCACTTGTTTGTTTTTGTCCTTACATACATGCGACGAATATCCTCTATGATCTGGTTTTTCCTTTTGGTCTGTCCATCCATTTGTGGATGATAACTTGTACTGAAATTCAAGTTAGTATTTAGCCTTGCAAACAATTCCTTCCAAAAAGCGGATGTGAATTTTACGTCTCTATCTGAAATCACCAGGGTTATTTGAAATGAATATCAACAGGGCAGAAAGTTACTTGGAACAAAGGATAAGGACGACAGGTATTAACGATAAAAATTACACTAAAATGATGGCAGAATTATAGGACAGTACCACAAACTCAGATAAATTAGATCTAAGTATCGACAAGAAAGGACTATTACGATTTAAAAACATAATTTACATACCAGATTCAACAGAGTTAAAATTAACAGTTCTGGACAAAGTGCATAAGAAACCGTATTCTAGCCATCCAAGTTACCAGAAAACAATAACAACACTTAGAAAACTATTTTACTGGCCTAATATGAAGGGGGAAACAATAGAGTACTTGTCTAGGTGCCAATATTGTCAATAGGTTAAGGCCAAGCATCAACATCCAGCCAGCCCATTACAGCCATTACCAGTACCAGAATGGAAATGGGAGACCATATCGCTGGACTTTATAACAGGTTTGCCTAAAACTCAGAGACATAATGATTCTATCATGGCTGTAATCGATAAACTCAGTAAGTCTGCACACTTTATTCCTGTAAAGTCTACTTTTAAAGCTATAAACATTGATGAAATATTCATGAATGAAATTTTTAGACTGCATGGTATTCCTAAAATGGTGATTTCAGATAGAGACGTAAAATTCACATCCCCTTTTTGGAAGGAACTGTTTGCAAGGCTAAATACTAACTTGAATTTCATTACAAGTTATCATCCACAAATGGATGGACAAACCAAAAGGAAAAACCAGATCATAGAGGATATGCTCAGCATGTACGTAAGAACAAAACCAAACAAGTGGGAAGACTACCTGCACTTGGTAGAATTTGCATATAACAATGGGTACCAAACTTTGGCTAAGTTGAGCCCTTTCGAAACATTGTACGATAGAAAGTGTATGAATCCAATTAGCTGGGATAACCCGGCTGACAGACTCATGGTCGAACCAGAAATGCTCCAAGAAATGGAGAACATGGTAAGAAAGGTACAACAGAACTTGAAAGAATCACAAGACAGACATAAGAGTTATGTAGATCAGAAAAGAAGGCACTTGGAATTTCAAGTAGGAGACCATGTTTATTTGAAAATCAAAGCCCGAAAAATCTCGTTGAAGTTAGTGAACTGTGCCAAGCTAACACCCAGGTTTTGTGGGCCCTTCGAGATACTAGCTCGAGTTGGACCTGTATCATACCAACTTGCACTTCCAACTAATCTAACAAATCATAATGTATTTCATGTTTCCTTGCTGAAAATGTATATTAATGACCCTACTCATATGATTGATTGGAACTTGGTGCAGGTTGAACCCGAAGGTGAGTTCTAGGTGGAACCCCTGCGCATTCTGGACCGGAGAGAAATATCACTTTGGAACAGAGCCCTCGCTCAAGTAAAGGTGCAATGGAAGCACTTTAGTCCTAAGGAGGCCACTTGGGAATTGGAAGGATATTTGTAGAAATATCATGCAATCATGTTCCAGGAAAGGAACGAACATTAAGGACAATGTTTTACTAAACGAGGAAAGGATGTGACATCCCCAAAAATAAAAATATTTTTAGAATTTAAATTTGTTGGAAATTTATTCCGTTTTTAGTAAATTCGAAATTGGAAAATTTTTGCCATTTATGACAATTTTGAATTTTGAATTTTATAATTGTAATAAATGATTATGACTGTTGGGCTGAGATTTGATTTGTCCCCACTAACTATTTGAATATGACACTTGTATGAAAATACAATATTTTATATTGATTGCAGGGGACAAAGGGGACAACCATGTTAAATTTAGTTGACCATGACTCCATGAGAGGGGGAACATGTTGGAACTACCTCTACGATGATTTTTACAAGTGGAAAATCAGTGATTTAGAAAGCTGCAAAAATTCCCAAAGAAGGGAAAAAGACCTAGGCAAATTGATAAATAAGCATATGTGAGGAGGCAGGACGCTGCCAAGTATGCTGGGAAAGAGACTATTGATTTTTTTTCCTTGCTGTTATGAACATTGAATGAGTGTGAGGCAAGAGGGATCTACAGAATTGAAGGACATTGTTGAAGAGGAACTTTCAAGTTCGCCCTCATGGACTCATGGTACTTTATTAGCAGGGCAGAAAGTGACTTGGAACAAAGGATGTGTCTGCTACTTTATTTTCCTTACCCTTGATGTGTCTGACCTCGAAGTCGAATTCTCTCAAGAAGGCTAGCCACCTTGCTTGTCTTGAATTAAGATCCAGTTGTTTAAATAGATATTTCACCTCGCTATTATCCGTTAATAGTAGGAATTTTCTGCCCAATATGTAGTGTCGACACATTTTTAAGGCATGTATTACCGCTGCCAATTCTAAGTCATGAGTGACATAATTTCTCTTGTGTTATTTTAATTTCCGAGACTCATAACAAATAGTGTGTCCTTCCTAAGTTAGGACACCACCTAGTCCCTCTTTACTTGCATCAACACATATGGCGAAATCTTTATCTCGGTCTGCTACTTTTAATATGGGTGCAATTGTCAATAATTCCTTTAGTTTGTTAAAACTATCTTGACACGTCTCTGACTAGTTGAACTTGGTCCCTTTCTTTTGTAATGACATGATAGGGTAGGCTATCTTGGAAAAAACCTTCTATGAATTTGCGGTAATATCCGATGATTCCCATGAATGATCATATATCCACTACATCCTTAGGTACTAGCCATTCCATAATGGCTTTTATCTTCTCCGGGTCTACAACAGTGCCTTCTGCTGAAATTACATGTCCTAGATATTGTATTTCCTTTTGATAAAAGTCACACTTGTCAAATTTGGCGTACAACTTCTGTTTCCTCAACGTTTGCAGAACTATTCTTAAGTGTTCCTCATGTTCTTCCTCCATTTTAGAATAGACGAGAATATCGTCGATAAATACTACCACAGACTTGTCCAAGTACTAACTGAAAATATTGTTCATCAGGAACATAAACGTGGCTGGTATGTTAGTGAGTCTGAAAGGTATGACTACGAACTTGTAGTGTCCATATCTTGTCTGAAAAGCTGTTTTGTTTATGTCCTCGTCTTTTATCCAAACTTGATGATAATCGGATCATGAATCCAACTTTGAAAAGATATTGGCCCCACCTACTTGATCGAACAAATCATTTATCCTTGTTAGGGGGTATTTATTCTTAATAGTCATTTTGTTTAGTTGCCTATAATCGATACATAGTCTTAGAGTACTGTCTTTCTTTTTCACAAAGAGGACTGGTTCCCCCCAAGGTGAGACACTCGGTCTGATATACTCTTTGTTCAACAATTCCTGTAATTGTATTTTTAATTCTGTCAGTTCTAGTAGACTCATTCGGTAAGGTGCTTTTGAGATAGGGGTTGAACTGGGTAGTAGGTCTACGGAGAAGTCTATTTCCCTTCTAGGAGGTAATTCTGGTATTTCATCCACAAACATGTCCCTGAATTCACGTAGGACAACAAAGTCTTATAGCTTTGGCTTATCTTCTTTTTCTAATAGATTCGTCACTTGGATGGCATAAACTTGACATCCTTTCCTCATACATTTCTTTAGTTTCATCGTTGAAACTTGTCTAGCTGATACCGGTTTTGGTACACCTTGGGCAGTTCTGGTAGTGCCTGAATCATCTTTATAGCTAAGTATCTTTGTATAACAATCTAATATTTCTTTGTGTTGTTCCAACCAATCCATCCCGATAATCATATCGTAAGACCCTCCAGGGTAATGTTTCTCCAGGGTCAATTAAAACAGAAATTTGAGTGTCATGGATTTTACCGTCAATTTCTACCACAGATGACTAGTGGTCAGCTTGTTGACCATCAATGGCTGCATTTATCCGATGTAGATTCCTGCCCATGTCTCCCACTGTCGAGGATTCTTGCAGATTATGAACAACAGTTCTATTTTTTAAAATCAAACATGGACATTTCCTCCTTAGATGAGGTTCTCCACATTCCCAACACTTTAGTGGCTCGCGGGAGTTGTCCCAAAACTTCTTCATTCCCAGGTTTATCGGTTTATCGCCGCTCTAGGTGTTCGAATGATTGAAGTGAGAATCTTTTCTCAGAAAACATTTTATTGCATTCCGATAAGGAGCTAGCTGGTATCCCTTCTTCCATTAGTTCATTCAATATTGCATCTTATCCTTCTAGGCTTTGGTAAACTATACCCATTGTTTATACTGATCATAGCACATTCGTGCTTTCCTGAATACCTCACTCAAGGATTTAGGGTTGTCAAACTCAATCCTGTCCCTGTAGGATTGTGGTAAGCATCTTAAGAAATGCTAGATTTTTATCTTATCCTCCTGGATGTATGGTACAAACCTTAATAGTTCTAGAAATTTATTTATAAGGTCCTCCATCGTCATTTGCCCGAGTCATAACTCGTAAAATTCTTTCATATTCCTTTCATAGTAATTTTCAGAAAGGTATTGTTTCTTGAAATACTTCTTAAAGTCAGACCATTCCAACTGTTTCGCCTTTAGGCCCTTGGCCAGTTTCAGGTCTTTCCACCAAATACTGACCTTCCCTTTCAGATTGTAGATGGCCATCTTGACTTTCATGTTGCTGGAATAGTTGTAGATCTGAAAGTATTTTTTGATGTCCAACAACCATGCCTCTACTTCTTCTTCTGTCCTGGATTCTCCATCAAAGGTGGCTGGTTTAATCTTTTTAAATTCTCCTTCAAGGTGGTCTACTTGTTTTCTTTTTTTGTCCGTTTTAGGTCTATCTTCAGCTCAAGGTGTTCCTTCAGACGAACTATCTCCTTTTTTTGTTTCTGGTCCTGAGTTTTTGGAGCCTCTCTTGTTAACTTCTTTGTCGTTATTATTGTCCTTTGGGCTATTCTTGGTCACTATACTGCGCAGCGGGACTTCATTTATCTCTTGTTGTTCCTGCTGTGCCTTTTTCAATTTTTCATTGTTGGCTTTAAAAATCTTTAGTTCAACAATAAGATTCCTCATTTTTTCCAACACTTCTATGGGTGAGCTTTCGTCACTGTTTTAACTTGTATCTACATCCTGTTTTTTGCATCGTCCTGAGCTACCATAATTAACTCAAAATAGAAAGAGCTTTATGTTTGTAACCAAAAGATTTATAAGTTTTATATAAAACATAATATATACTAAGCAACTAAAGTCGTCCTGTTCAGGCCCAATGTTGTAACTTTTGCTCTGATACCATATGTAATGTTTCCCATAAATCTCAACTTAATTTTTTTTTAAGTGTTATTATTTACCATTGTGTAATGATTTTATAAAGGTCTAGTTGTTTACTATCTCACCCTTATCTTCGGAAGGGGATTGGACTTAATTTTGTCAGAAAATAGTTCACATACCTGCATAAAATAATACTATGGTTGCATACCATAATCGCATTCTGAAGAGTATCACTAAACCTTTGTTTAGCATGATTATGGGATTTATACAAGTTTGTTTACTTACAAAGAACTTTAGTGGCTACCTCATGAATTCTTCAGGTCCGATTCTTATTACGAATGGTTGATAACTATCTCTTTTCTTCATGTGGTGTAAAGTCCAATGATTTGGTGTTAGTTCGGGGTATCTTTACACATGCATAATTGTGGTGATATACGCATAGAACAGGCATTAGGTAGTTATGGTTTTTGTTAAGTGAAGCACTGCTCTTCTCAAACTAGGGTGACTTTGAAGTGAATGGTTTTCAGATGTAACTTTCTAGTACATCCCATAACGTCTCAACCGACTGTTGTCCTCATTCATTAATTTGTGATGGGAAATTATAGGGGAAAAGTTGTGTATTAAATGGAGTTATTACTATTGCATTAAAATCTCTCTGTAGCACCTTTCCTCGACCTCCTGTTCAACTTGCATGCCCATTCGTTCCTTGCCACCTTGTCCTAAGAACATGGTTACAGTACTCTTCCCTCTTCCTCTCATTTAACAGGGACAATTACTTGCATGGCTAGTCACTCAATGTGTCTTAGGTTGTAATAATGGTGGTAAGCCCCTATTTCCAAGGTTTGTTGTTGTCGCCTCTGGTGTTAGACTCAGTCACCGATGGAAATACTTTCTCTTCGAGGGAGGGAGTTGTCTATATTCCCTGCTCTTCACCTGGTAAGTTTTTCTTTGAATCTGGTTATATGCTTGTAAAGTATGAATGATTAAATACTACTGGTTAAAGGATTTAATGGAATTTTTTCCTTTGACGATCTCTATTATTTTGGGAGATTCCCACCTAATATGTTTCAAGCTTGGTAAATTTTTCCCTCTGTTACTCATTTGGACTAGATTGGGTATGCTCCCCTATGTAAATTTATGCTACTGTTCTCCAACTTCCACTAATCACTTGCTAGTCACTAGGTCTGTTTATTAGCTTGTAACAAGTTGGAGGTATTACAGATGATGAAGTATCAGCCCATTCTTCCTACATCCATCAGTGGTAAAAATTTCATTCGGGGATTTTGTCATTTGGAAGGGTAAAAACTCCAGACGTATCTATCTCCATGCCCAGGTCTTACTTAGGAAAGCCCATTTGTGGAACACAGTTTTTCCTTCGAAAACCCCTTCACTCTGTTACGTATTCTATGTTTGTTATTCCGCTTATGGGATCTCTGTGTGATGAAAATAAAATATAATCTTTTAAAATTGACAATATATGTTTTTCCTTCCAGTAATTTCATTCTCTCTGTCGACACAATTTTCCAGAAACAAATAGTTTTGTTTTAGTGTTTTCTTTCACCAAAACATCTTCGAACAATAATCTTCTCTATAACAGTAAGATTTGCATGTAGTTCCATACTTCTTTTAAGACCTGGTTGTGTAAGTCTCTGAATTAATTTATGAATGGAATTTCTTCGGGAGTAAGATTTGGATTACTATCTAATGGTGGGGACATGTTGTATGCAAGGGTACCCGTCAGGATTCTATCATTCCAACTTCCCCTTTTGAGCCACCAGGTGGAGCTTCAACTATGTCGTGAAAGGAAAGGCGACTCTTGAATATATCTGTGGAAACTTTTATTTCTCTTTCCTCTGTTATGGACTTTGTTGTACGTTTTCTCAAGGATCTTCTTGATTATAACTTGTATGCAGATATTAACTGTAATCCCTACATTTTTCTTGCAAGGTCCCTTCCCCTCTGAGATTTCTAGTTTTTTGAGTCTTCGGATCCCATAAAAGGTATTCGGTTTCCAAGTTAAGGCTTCGTTGAGGTCAGGCAACAATAGAGTCAGTGTTAGGGTTTCATCTTCCGAATCTTCAAAGTTGAGTTAATGATTTAATCTTTGTAACTGGTTTGTCCGAAATAAAGGAAAATAACTTCCATATGTTTTTCCAACCCTGTTCGGGATGCTACCTATCGTGGTTGGGTATAGATTTTACTGTCATTTTGATTTTGGAACTTTAGATAGATAAGCATATATGATTCCATGGGGATTTCTCTTACTTGTATAGCACCAATATTAATATTACTTTGGTTTGGAGAAATGCTCGACCATATATAAAATTACTTTGGTTATTATTAAAGTTCTAGTCCGATATTTTCCATTCAGACTAAGTAAGAGTCACTTTGAATTTATGTGTGATCTCTATAAGAATGGCCTTATAGTATGAGTCACTATATATTCTTAGAGCACTAGATATGTTAGCTACAGTCGTTATTTATTAATCGGGTTCTAGATTTACTAGGTTTCAAATTTGCCCAAACTATATGCATCTGATGTTTTCACTTGTATAATGATATTGTATACTACGAATTATAAGCCATCCATCCTAATGAATTTTTGAATGAAAAAATGCAATTATAAATTCATCACTTCCGAAAATCAACTGTTGATATTCCATAAACTCTTTATTAAGTAGTTGTCCTTCACGAGTTGGTTTCTTTAAAATCTCTACCATTTAGAAGAAATTAATAATCCTGAAATTCTTTCTAATTTTCTATTTTGTTTACACCGGTTCACTTTTCGCTACAAGAGTTTAAACAGTCAAAGTCGTATGACTCATGATGATAGGAGGTTCTAGGATTTGAAATTTCAAAAAGCATGAAGAATTTATTACTTCGCTAAGATTAGATCTATTCTTGGTATGAATAAAACACTGTAGGTTCGTAATATCGTTTACTTTTCATATTGGCTCTACTCCACTATAGATAAATTTGTAAAATAATCTATTGGTCCTATTATTACAATAGAGATCCTACAGAATCCATACCCATAAATTCAATAGTAAACTAGGTTGTTCCTACAACAACTTTTATAATGTGATGGAAACAAAAAGGGTATAGACTTCAATCGAATCAAATTATTCCTAACTCTCGTATAGATTTTAGTCAAAAATACTTTATTCAAGAATTCATTATAACTACTCTATCAGAAGTTTGAATACACACATTCGTATGATCAAACAGTTTTATTCCCATTCAGGTTATAGGACATAATACAGGTGTCACTTATTTCGCTACTTCTGTAGTTAATTCATTCTACAGAAATATAAATAATTTGAATTTGATACAGTAAGATACATTTCAGCCAATATACAGTTACTCATACAAGCGTTAATGATTTCGTTACTTCTGTAACTAATTCGTTTCACAGATACATAAATACTTGAATTTAGATACAGTGAATATTTTACATCAGCTATACGATCATTAAAATAGATAATGGGAACCATTTCAATTTAGATTTAACATGTACAGTGCATCAAATATAGAATCATTTAGACAGATAAGGGTTAGAGAAGCATATATGAACTAGACTCGTGGGAATAAAAGATAACAACCACGTTCTTCCCAACTGTAGAACCGAGCAACCAAGATCACTTGCATGGTTCACCCCCTAGCCTGACCATGAGTCCATGAGGGAAAACTTGAAATTTCCTCTTCACCAATGTCCTTCAATTATGTAGATCCCTCTTGCCTTACACTCATTCAGTGTTCATAACAGCAAGGAAAAAAAATCAATAGTCTCTTTCCCAGCATACTTGGCAGCATCATGCCTCCTCACATATGTTATTTATCAATTTGCCTAGGTATTTTTCCCTCCTTTGGGAATTTCCGCAGCTTTCTAAATCCTTGATTTCCAAGGGCTGCCAATGGCCAAATCACTGATTTTCCACTTGTAAAAATCATCCTAGAGGTAGGTCCAACATGTTCCCCCTCTCATGGAGTCATGGTAAGCTAAATTTAACATGGTTGTCCCCTTTGTCCCCTGCAATCAATATAAAATATTATGTTTTCATACAAGTGTCATAGTCAAATAGTTAGTTGGGACAAATCAAATTTCTGTTGAACAGTCATAATCATTTATTACAATTATAAAATTTTGAATTTCGATAAATGGAAAAAAAATCCAATTTTGAATTTACTAAAAACGGAATAAATTTCCAGCAAATTTAAATTCTAAAAATATTTTTATTTTTGGGGATGTCACAAAGCGTGAGTGAGCTTCTATAGTCTCCATGATCTAAATAATAAGACAATTGATACCTCTTCTTGGTGGACATAGCCCAACGTTTGGGTGAACCACGTGAAATATCTATGTTTCTTATCTGCGTGTTTATTGATTATCATGTGATATTTGTGTTTCCTCATTAATGAATACAACACTCATGAATGGAATCATCCCAGATGGATGAGATGGGATAGATAAATAGAGAGGCGAAATACTAAACAAACAAACATGAGAGAAGAAAAAGTTTAAAAAGGATGCACTGGTTGAATATCCCACAATCGGCCTTGAAGCTAAGAAAATTATAAATTATAGTTGTAATTTTTATAGATTTTAAAATTATAGTTATAATCTTTTGTTCATAATTTACATAGGTGCTCTCATTGTCCACCACTTAGATTTATTTTAATTCGAGATTTCATAATCTACTAAGTTCCAGGAATCTATTTCTTATTGAGTTATGTTTATAACTAAGAGATTGAAATTCCTTTATAGGATATTAAATGAGGATCGATTATTAGAGTGCCCATGCTAAAGCGTAATTACATATATAAATAATTACCAACAACACCCTAGAAAATGTACTTTCTTTCCTTTTCTTTCTTATTTTTCAAGCCAAGTAGCTACTATTTATACTGTGCATTTTATTTGGGATCTGTTTTTGAATTATATAAAAATATTACATTAAAATATTAGAACTTTGTTGTTAATTTCACTTTTTATATATTGAATTTATGAAGTAGTTTTTGTATTAATATCAGCCTAGATTCATTTAACTCCAAATTATCAAGCTTAGAGAGGGATCAAATCTCTTAGAATGCAAACCTTTAACTTGAGGAAAGGTTAAACATCCTCATGTTTTGCACTCCAAAAAAAGTTTGATCCCTTTGACTCTCAATAGATCCAGAGTTAAATAGATCTAAGCTAGTATTTGTGTGTAAAGTCCAACATAAACTTTTAGTATTTTATTTTGTTATCATTTTTTTATTTTTTTATTATTATTTCAATGAGTGAAATTACATGAATAACTCCAAAATATTGCGTTGTAGAACGCATATGGATGCAATTAATTGATTTAGTTGATTTTTTATTTATAAATATAAAATATTTTTGTTAAGATTGTTATAATATTGTCTATTTTATTGTAATTTTTTATAGAGCCCTGTAGCTACAGTTTGTCACCTTCGAGAAATCAATTCCCAACAATTCTCTCACCCAGAGATAAATTTCTCATGGGCCTCACAACCTGCTTCTTCAGTCCATCTCCCAAGTTAACCAGATACTTATACATGTACGAGTACGAATATGAGTATGGGTACAAGTACAGTGATGGTAATAGAAAGGTGTGGAGGATGGATGAATGACTGAGTGAATGATCATGGAATCCTTGGGGAAATGAACTAAGTTCAAACTATATGTATGCATGTCCCCAACTTGAAACTTTTCATGTTGGGAGCTACTTTGGCCCACTTGTCCCCAACCTTAGAACTTAAAAAAAAAATTATCCATACTTTATACATTAAAGAATATTAATCTAATAATTTCTTTTGGCTTAATCTCCCTAGATTATCCCTTTTTATTAACTTTTAGCCCCCCCCCCCTTACCTAACTCGTGGATTTTAGTCCCCCATACTCTTTTATCATGGTCAGTCTACACGTAACAATGTATTTTATATTAATGATAATACATATACAAAAATAGGCTCACTGGCCTTTAGCATCTAGTCTCTCCAGCCTAATTCAACACATAATCCTCCTAGCTTATAATAACTAGCTCACCAACCTATAAAAAAAAACATATACACAGAGGCTCCCTGGCCTCAAAATCATGTGCACCTAAGTTTGTTACGCACGGTATCTTGGAATGTGCACACTTCATCAATTTAGTGCACAGTACATGTGAGCACTATACCATGGAAGGTGCATACAAATATGATATCAAACAACTCAACAATGTGGCATCCCAAAAAATAAAGTATTTTTGAATTTTAAAATTTGTTGGAAAATTATTCTGTTTTTAGTAAATTCGAATTTGGAATTTGTTTTCCATTTATGGAAATTCTGAATTTTGAATTTGATAAATTGTAATTAATTATTATGACTATTGGGCAGAGATATGATTTGACCCAACTAACTATTTGACTATGACACTTGTATGAAAACAAAATATTTTATATTTATTGTAGGAAGACAAATGGAACAACCATGTTAAAATCAACTGACCATGACTCCATGAGTGGGGAACATGTTGGAACCACCTTTGGGTTGATTGTTACGAGTGGAAAATCAGATATTTGACCATTGGCAGCCCCTAAAAATCATGGATTTAGAAAGCTACAGAAATTCGCAAGGGAGGGAAAGAAATACCTAGGCAAAAACATTGTTGAATAAATAACATATGTGAGGAGGTAGGACGTTGTCGAGTATGCTAGGGAAAATAGGAGCTATTGCTTTCTTTTATGAACACTACTTGCTGAGTGTGAGGCAAGGAGCAGAGTGCTGAAGTTGAATGACATTTCTAGGAAGGAGTTCCGAGTTAGCCCTCATGGATTCATGGTCAGGCTAAGGGGTGAATCGGGCAAGTAGTTTGGTTGCCCTATTCTACAGTTGGGAGGAATGTGGTTTTTCCCTTTGTCTTCCCACAAATTGATTCAGATATGCTATTCTACCTTTATCTGGTTAAATGTTATGATACAGATAAATCTGCAATTTGTTTACTTCTATCAATGAACTTATGATCGAATGTTGCTATGATAAAAGATTGACCAAGTACTTCCTAATCTTTAGTTAGGAATGGATTTGTTCTATGGGATGTGGCACTGAGTAAATACTAAGTTCATTGGATGTATTAACTAGAAATACTATCTTTGTAGAGGTTACTACTCTCGTAATAGGATAAAATATAGGCTACATCTCACTTTTACTTAATTATGTTGAGTAAATTAATGTTTGCATGATGTGATTGAAGTCAAGTATACCTATATCTATGAATGATTATGTTTCCTGTAGGTAATTATAGTATACAAATGATTCTCCACTAATGTACATGCAAGTTCATATTCAAAATAAATACACCATGTATGACATGAATTTTCATGATATACGTATAGAACATTTATAGGTATATTGCATATAGATATACATTCATACATTTGGAGATCTCTACAAGAGATACAATAAAGATAAAGAGAAATGTCTACAACAGAGTCAAGGAATAATATATATATACATACACATATGAAAATAATTCTACAAATTGCAAGATCCCATTTCAGGAAAAACTGCAGTACATACATACATACATACATATATATATATATATATATATATATATATATATATATATATATATATATANATTAATGGTAAATCGAAAGGCGATCAGGTCTAGTTTAGCTATACTTTAAATTCTGGAATTAATTTTGAACAAATCTAAAACTGTCAAACATTTACGGAGATATATAACTAAATGCTAGAGGTATAAGGGTCGATGAATCCAAAGACTATTCTGGAACCTAGAACTTCATTTACACATATTTGGTAATTCTACAAACCATAGAAATAAAGGAGTATAACCTGTCCTAGAAATTAAATATCAGACTAATAACAATAAATTCATATAGAAATGTATTAGTAAAATTGACTATCAAACATATTTTTGTCGAACATGAAAGACGAAAGTAAGAAAGAAATCTTATTTTTCCCAAATCTTTAGTGAGAAAGCTATAGAATCATAATGTTCATCAAAACCCGCGAAACAAGACAAACATTATGAAAGATCTTACGGCCTTGATTAATTATAACCTGGAATGTCTGTGCAACAGAGTCAATATACAAAGTATAAACCCCAAAATTTTATAAGTTTCTTTTTACACAATGCTTGACTGGAATTTGGACTCTGCAAACTTTTGAAGCTGAATACATTTCTAGACAATAATAATGACAAATACATTATGAGTTTGGGATGAGACTTGAGTAGTGAAATGACTGGAATAAAAGTACCCAACTCAGCTCAGTACACTAGTTCAATTAGAAAAGAAAAGTCATGTAAGGTAATATTTATACATATTAGTCAAACCAGAAAGCGAAGAGTATAAGTGGAAGACCCCCCTTCCCAACCATTTTAGGTAATCGAACGCAACTATATCAAACATCTAGAAATCTAGGAAGAGAAGGTGCCCTTTTCACTATTGAAACTCTGGAAAGGCCTACAAAGGGAACTCGAATACCTTTTTCACCGAAGATAAGAACTGAACATCCGAGATCCTTGTGCAGACGAAATCCCTGAAAGAAGTATCATTTAAAAATATCAGTAATCATAGATAAAAGTAATAAGAATACAAACATAATGATAATGGTTAGTAATGAAGTATTCCATGATCATACTTAACTTCTGTTCGGAAGGCTTGCATGTCTTCATTTTTTTTCTTCTCGCATTTCTGGCTGGATAGACCCCTGGGCCGAGGGTGGATGGTGCATTAACACTCTGATGGGTACCCTCGCATCAAATAGGGCCCATCATTATTTAATTATACAAACCTCGAAAATGAAAAGATTAACAAGGAGAAAGTTTTTACACAGAAGTTAACGTTTTTAATGAAAGGCAGTAATCGACAATATTTAGTTTTTGTAATGATGCAAGTCAAACTGTGCACTATCATGGTGTAAATTGTTCATACCAAACTAGAAACTACACATAGCCGTCTAGAACCAAATCACTTATATTAGTTATAAGTCAATAAGCATTACAGAGTTATCCCAACTATTTAATCTAATCGAATAAACCACGATGAAGATAATAACTACTATAAGCAAACATTTGGATGTATTGTAGAATATCATCATTGGACTATTCAAAGTTCTACAGAGGTCTTAAGTTATTTGACATCAATCAAAAAGATTTGACATAGGGAAAATAAACTAAGAGGTTACGAAACCGTTTATCCCAAAGCATAGACAAAAAATGAATGAATATACTCTCCCTAAAACCAGAGGAGAAAACAACGATAAACTCAAAGAAAATCACTCCTCCAGGATTTAGGATAACTTCGGAAGAAATACAGAGAAGTTACACCAAAGAAGAATGTGGGAAATGCATCATCTCCTTTATCAACTGGAGTATCATGCGGAAAAAGAAACTTACCAGGGATGTGGACCACGCCATCTGTTACAACCATGGGGCGACCACCATGGCAATGCACCTCACCTCCAAATAATTGTCACATAGAGCCTCTTCGCATAACTCAACAATGACAATTGTGATCCTACTCCAACCCTAAACAAAGCCATGTCATCTCGGAGTAAATGTGGAGAATGCAGAGTATGGTTAGCCATGTGACCATGTCATAGTAGGTATGACACTTTGGGTGTAGAGCCCGGTAAATTCAATGGAACTCGCAAGACTATTATTAATAACAATTACAGAGCATTAACTACCTTGACAGTGGACCATTGCTTCCACTTAAGGAATGTCACAATTAGACACCTTCATGACTCGACAGAAGTTAAATCCCTTTCATTCCCTCGATGTTATCGTGAGTCATCAGTCTGATCCTAGTTGTGGAATTTCCACTGGAATTTGGATGTAGAAACTGCTTTATGAACAACCCTGGTACTAAGGACCATTAATTAACCAAGACATAGTGGATATGCTAGTTAGCTGATATTAAAAACCTGACCCTATAAATCTTATGGTTGGGAACTAAGTAAATTCGCCTAGGGTTAAATTAATCAGGTAGACATGCACGCAAATATGGAGGTCTTATTGTAAAAGGGTGAATCGTAGTAGGAATTATAAGGCCCCATCTTATATACATAATCCATTACAATGAAAGGTGAATGGAATGGAGGCGAAAGGGACCTCTTGTGGTAAGTAGAGTTTAGAAGTTATTTTTTTATAAAGTTTTCATAACAGAGTTTTATAACAGATATTATAATCGAGTCTATGCGTTAGGTACACCCTTTCTGTCAAATATTTATATAAACTAAGGAATTTATTTTGTTGTTGTGATTATGAGGTACATTAAATATGGTATCAGATCAAAGGTTACAACACTTGGACCTTGAACGGGGCCACTTGTTTTCTTATCACATAATTTTGTTTACGTAAAACTAATAAAAGATTTATTGTTACAGACATAAAACCTTTTTGTTTTTTTTTTATCATGGCAGCACAGGATGATGTAGAAATCACACTTAATGGGAATATAGAATAAGGGCATCTTGAAAATCAGAGACATAATAGTGAAAAAATCTCACCTACTAAAGTTCTGGAAACAATGAGGAATCTCATTGTCAAACTGCATGTTTTCAAAGTCGAAAATGAAAAATTAAAGAAAGCACACCAGGAACAACAATAAATAAATGAAGTCTGGTTGCGCAGTATTGTCACAAAGAAAATCCCAAAGGAAGATAATAACGACAAAGAAGTTAGCAAGAGTGCTTCCAAGAACTCTGGACCTGAGACAGAAAAAGGAGACAATTTGTTTGAAGGTACACCCTCAGCCGAGGACAAAAAAAAAACAGATAGAAAGAGAAAACAAGTAGACCACCTTGAAGGGGAATTTAAGAAAATTAAACCAGCTACTTTTGATGGTGAATCCAGAACAAGGGAGGAAGCAGAAGAATGGTTATTAGACATAAAAAAATACTACCAGATATATAACTATTGCAGCAATATGAAATTCAGAATGGCCATCTACAATTTAAAAGGAAAAGCCAACATTTGGTGGCAAGATCTGAAATTGGCCAAGGGCCTAAAAGAGAAATAGATGGAATGGTCTGACTTTAAGAAATATTTCAAGAAACAATATCTATATGAAAGCTAGTATGAAAGGAAAACCAAAGATTTTTATGAGCTACGACTCGGCCAGATGACGATGGAGGATATTATAAACAAATTCCTGGAATTACTAAGGTTTGTACCTTATATCTGGGAGGACAAGGTAAAAATCCAACAATTTCTAAGTTGTTTACCACAGTCCTACAGGGACATAATTGAGTTTGATAACCCCAAATCCTTGAATGAAGTATTCATGAAAGAATGGATGTGTTACGACTAGTATAAACAGTGGGAAGAGTTTCCCAAAGCTTGGAAGGATAAGAAACAAGAATGAATGAAGCAATGGAAGAAGGGATACCAGCCAACTCCTTATCAGAATGCAGCAAAAAGATTTCTGAGAAAAGATTTTCACTCCAACCATCTGAATACGCAAGGCAGTGACAAATCGGTGAATCTGGGGACAAAAAAGTTTGGGGACAGCCCCCGTGAACCATTAAAGTGTTGGGAATGCGGAGAACCTCATCTTAGGAGGAATTGTCCACGTTTAAGCACATCAAACAGAACTTCCATTCATAATTTGCAGGAAGTTGTGATGGTGGGTGATGTAGGAAGAATCCTGCATCAGATCAATGTAGCCATTGACGATCAGAAAGATGACCCCCAATCCTCTGTGGTCGAAATCGAAGGTAAAATCAATAACACATGAATTTATGTTTTGATTGATCCTAGATCTATGTTAAGTTATATCACTCTTGGAGAAGTAGAGTCAAATAAACTTAATAGGATGAAACATGCAAAATCATGGCTGGTACATTTAGCAATAGGAACAAAAAGAAAGCGGTTGACTTTATTTCTGATTTTGAATTTAGTTTAGATGGTCAATACATAAAAACAAATCTGAATATTCTGCCACTAGGACCTTACGATATGATTATCATAATGGATTGGTTGAAAAAACACAAAGAAGTTCTAGATTGTTATACAAATACAATTAATTATAAAGGCGATTATGACACTACTAGGATAACCCAAGGCATACCAAAACCTGTATCAGTTAGACAAGTTACAGCAATGCAATTCAAGAAATGAATGAGAAAGGGTTGTCAAATTTATGCCATTCAAATAACGAATCTGTTAGAAAAATAAGATAAGCCCAACCTAGAAGAATTTATTGTCCTACGTGAATTCAGAGACATATTTATTGATGAGATACCAGAATTACCTCCTATAAGGGAAATAGACTTCTCCATAGACCTACTACCTGGTTCATCCCCCATCTCAAAAGCACCTTACCGAATGAGTTTACCAGAATTGACAGAATTAAAAGCACAATTACAGGAATTTTTGGACAAAGAGTATATCAAACCAAGTGTTTCACCATGGGGAGCACCAGTCCTCTTTTTTAAAAAGAAAGATGGTACTCTAAGACTATGTATTGATTATAGACAATTGAATAAAATGACCATTAAGAACAAATATCCTTTACCTAAGATAAATGACTTGTTCGATCAAGTAGGTGGGGCCAAGATCTTTTCGAAATTGGATTTACGATTTGGTTATCATCAAGTTAGGATAAAGGATGAGGACATAAGTAAAAAAGATTTTCGAAAAATGTATGGACACTATGAATTCATAGTGATGCCTTTCAGAGTCACTAACTCACCAGCCACGTTTATGTTCCTGATGAACATTATTTTCAGTTAGTACTTAGACAAGTTCGTACTAGTATTTATCGACGATATTCTAGTCTATTCTAAAATGGAGGAAGAACATGAAGAACACTAGAGAATAGTTCTGCAAATGTTGAGGAAACACAAACTGTATGCCAAATTTGATAAGTGTGACTTTTATCAAAATAAAATACAATATCTAGGACATGTAATTTCAGTAGAAGGCATTGTCATAGACCCTGAGAAAATAAAATCCATCATGGAATGGCCAGTACCTAAGGATGTAGGGGATATCTATTCATTCATGGGAATCACTGGATATTGTTGCATATTTATAGAGGGGTTTTCCAAAATAGCCTACTCTATCACATCATTACAAAAGAAAGGGACCAAGCTTAATTGGTCACATAAGTGTCAAGATAGTTTTAACAAGCTAAAGTAATTGTTGACAAATACACCCATCTTGAAGGTAGCATACACAGATAAATACTTTACCGTCTGTGTCGATGCGAGTAAAGAAGGACTAGGTGGTGTCATAACTCAGGAAGGACAAGTGATTTGTTATGAGTCCCAAAAATTAAAAGAACATGAGAGAAACTTCGTCACTCATGACCTAGAATTGGCAGCAGTAATACACGCCTTAAAAATGTGGCGACACTACATAATGGGAAGAAAATTTCTCTTACTGACAGATAATAGCAGAGTGAAATATGTGTTTAGTCATCTAGATATTAATGTAGGACAAGCAAGATGGCTAGCCTTCTTGAGTGAATTCAACTTTGAGGTAAGACATATCAAGGTTTAAGAAAAATAAGGTAGCAGATGCCCTAAGAAGAAGAGTCCATGGATTATTCGAAATAAATGCCAGTAGAGAAAAAAGTGACCTGGAATAGAGAATAAGGACAATAGGTATTAACAACGAAAAATTACACTAAGATAATGGTAGAATTACAAAAAAATACCGCAAACTTAGATAAACCAGATCTAAGTATCGACAAGAAGGGACTATTACAATTTAAAAACAGACATTACATACTAGATTCAA
Source organism: Picea engelmannii (assembly GCA_009831015.1). NCBI lineage: Eukaryota > Viridiplantae > Streptophyta > Pinopsida > Pinales > Pinaceae > Picea > Picea engelmannii. Next base: position 53,481 of record ML810453.1, read on the forward strand.
CAGAGTTAGAGTTAATAGTCTTGGACGAAGTACATCAGAAACCGTATTCTGGCCATCCAGGATATCAGAAAAGGATAAAAACACTTAGAAAACTATTTTACTGGCCTAATATGAAGGGAGAAACAACAAAATACTTGGCTAGGTGTCAAGATTGTCAGTAGGTTAAGGCCGAACACCAACATCTAACCTGCCTATTACAACCATTACCAGTGCCAGAATGGAAATGGGAGACCATATCACTGGACTTTATAACAGGTTTTCCTAAAACTCAGAAACATAATGATTCTATTATGGTTGTAATCGATAAACTCAGTAAGTCTGCACACTTTATTTCTATAAATTCTAGCTTTAAAGCTATAAACATCGATGAAATATTTATGAAAGAAATTTTTAGACTGCATGGTATTCCTAAAATGGTGATTTTAGATAGAGACGTAAAATTCATATCCGCTTTTTGGAAGGAAGTGTTTACAAGGATAAATACTAATTTGAATTTCAGTATGAGTTATCACCCATAAACAGATGGACAGACCAAAAGGACAAACCAAATCGTAGAGGATATGCTCTGCATGTACGTAAGAACAAAACCAAACAAGTGGGAAGTACACTTGATAGAATTTTCTTATAACAATGGGTACCAAACTTTGGCTAAGTTAAACCCTTTTGAGGTACTGTATCACATAAGGTGTACAACTCTGATTAGCTAGGATAACTCAGTTAACAGACTCATGGTTGGACTAGAGATGCTCCAAGAAATGGAGAATATGATAAGGAAGGTACAACAGAACTTAAAAGAAGCACAGGACAGACATAAGAGCTACGCAAATCAAAAAATAAGACACTTGGAATTTCAAGTGGGAGACCATGTTTACTTGAAGGTCAAAGCCCGAAAAATTTCGTTGAAGTTAGGAAACTATGACAAGATGTCACCCAGGTTTTGTGGGCCCTTCAAGATACTAGCTCGAATTGGACCCGTAGAATACCAACTTGCACTTCCATCTAATCTAAGAATTCATAATGTATTTCATGTTTCTTTGTTGAAAAAGTATGTTCATGACCCTACTCATATGATTGATTTGAACTTGGTTTAAGTGGAACCCGAAGGCGAGTTCCAGGTGGAACCCCTATGTATTCTGGACTGGAGAGAGATAACACTTTGAAACAGATCCATCGCTCAGGTAAAGGTGCAATTGAAGAACTTTAGTCTTGAGGAGGCCACTTGGGAGTTGGAAGGAGATTTGCATAAGTCTCATCCAATCCTATTCCAAGAAAGGAACAAAGACTGAGGACAATGTTTTATTGAAGGGGGGAAGGATGTGACATCCCCAAAAATAAAGTATTTTTGAAATTTAAAATTTCCTGGAAAATTATTCTGTGTTTAGTAAATTTGAATTTGGATTTTTTTTGCCATTTATGGCAATTCCGAATTTTGAATTTGATAAATTGTAATTAATTATTATGCCTGTTGGGCATAGATCTGATTTGACCCAACTAACTATTTGACTATGACACTTGTATGAAAACATAATATTTTATATTTATTGCAGGAGGACAAATGGAATAGCCATGTTAAAATCAGCTGACCATGACTCCATGAGTGGGGAACATGTTGGAACCACCTCTAGGTTGATTGTTACAAGTGGAAAATCATAGATTTGACCATTGGCAAACCCTAAAAATCAGGGATTTAGAAAGCTGCGAAAATTCCCAAGGGAGGGAAAGAAAGACCTAGGCAAAAACATTGTTGAATAAATTATAGCATATGTGAGGAGGCAGGACGTTGCTAAGTATGTTGGGGAAAATAGGAGCTATTTCTTGTTGTTATGAACACTAATTTCTGAGTGTGAGGAAAGGAGAAGAGTGTTAAAGTTGAACGAAATTTCTGGGAAGGAGCTCCTAGTTAGTTCTCATGGATTCATGGTCAGGATAGGGGGTGAAACGGGAAAGTAGTTTGGCTGCCCTATTCTACGGTTGGGGGGAACGCAGTTGTTCCCTTTGTCTTCCTGCAAATTGATTCACATATGCTATTATACCTTTCTCTGGTTAAATGTTATGATACCTATAAATCTACAATTTGTTTACTTCTATGAATGAACTTTTGGTCGAATGTTGCTGTGATGAAAGATTGACCAAATAATTCCTAATCATTAGTTAGGAATGGATTTATTTTGTGGGATGTGGTACTGAGTAAATACTAAGTTCATTGAATGTGTTAACTAGAAAGACTAGCTCTGTAGAGGTTACTACTCTCGCAATAGGATAAACTATAGGCTACATCTTACTTTAAATTAATTTTTTTGAGTGAATTAATGTTTGCATGATGTGATTGAAGTCAGGTATACCAATATCTATGAATGATTATGTTTCATGTAGGTAATTATAGTATACAAATGAGTCTCCACTAATGTACATGCAACTTCAAATTCAAAATAAATACACCATGTATGACATGAATTTTCATGATATGCGTATAGAACATTTACAGGTATATTGCATATAGATATACATTCATATGTTTGGAGATCTGTACAAGTGATACAGTACAGCTAAAGAAAACTGTCTACAACAGAGTCAGGGAATAATATATATATATATATACATACACGTATGAAAATAATTCTGCAAATTGCAAGATCCCATTTCAGGAAAAACTGCAGTACATATATATATCAGTAAAGTATTAATGGTAAATCAGAAGGCGATTAGGTCTAGTTTGGCTACACTTTAAATTCTGGAATTAATTTTGAACAAATCTAAACCTGTCAAACACTTACGGAGATCTGTAATTAAATGCTAGAGGTACGGGGGTCGATGAATCCAAAGACTATTCTGGAACCCAGAACTTGATTTACACATATCTGGTAATTCCACAAACCATAGAAATAAAGGAGTATAACTTGTCCTAGAAATTATATCAGTCTGATAGCAATAAATTCATATGGAAATGTTTTAGTAAAGTGGATTGTCAAACATATTTTTGTCGAACCCGAAAGTCGAAAGTAAGGAAAAATCTTAATTTTCCCAAATCTTTAGTGAGAAAGCTACAGAACCATAATGTTCATCAAAACCCACGAAAAAAGACAAACATTATGAAAGATCTTATGGCGTTAATTAATTATAACCAAGAATGTCTGCGCAACAAAGTCGATTAACAAAATATAAACCCCAAAATTTTATAAGTTCCTTTTTACACAATGCTTGACTAGAATTCAAACTGTGCAAACATCTGAAGCTGAGTACATTTTTAGACGATAGCAATGAAAAATACATTACGAGTTTGGGATGAGACTAGAGTAGCAAAATGACTGGAATAAAAATACCCAACTCAGTACACTATTTCAATTAGAAAATAAAAGTCCTCTAAAGTAATCTTTATACATAGTAGTCGAACCAGAAATCCAAGAGTACAACTCGAAGACCCCCTCTTCCCAACCATTTTAGGTAATCGAATGCAACTATATCGAACATATAGAAAACCAAGAAGAGACCATGCCCTTTTCACTATTGAAACTTTGGAAATGCCTACAAAGATAACTTGAATACCTTTTGCATCGAGGATAAGAATTGAACATCTGAGATCCTTACGCAGACAAAATCCCTGAAAGAAGTATCATTTAAAAATATCAGTAATCATAGATAAAAGTAATAAGAATACCAACATAATGATAACAATTAGTAATGAATTATTACATGATCATACTTAACTTTTGTTTGAGAATCTTGCATGTCTTCAGTTTTTTTCTTGTCGCATTTCTGGCTGGAAAGACGCCTGGGCCGAGGGTGGATGGTGCATTAACACTCTGATGGGTATGCTCACATAAAGAAGGGCCCATCATTAGTGAATTATACAAACCTTGAAAATGAAAATATTAACAAGGAGAAATTTTTTACATAATAGTTAACATTTTTAATGAAAGGAAATAATCGACAGTATTTAGTTCTTGTAATGATGCAAGTCAGACTATGCACTATGATGGTGTAAACTGTTCATACCAAACTAGAAACTACACATAGTCATCCATAACCAAATCACTTATAGTAGTTATAAGTCAATACGCATTATAGAGTTATCCCAACTATTTAATTTAATCGAATAGACCACGATGAAGATAATAACTATTATAAGCAAACATTTGGATGTATTGTAGAATATCATCATTGGACTATTCAAAGTTTTGTAGAGGTCTTAAGTTATTTGACATCAATCAAAAAGATTTGACATAGGGAAAATAAACTGGGAGGTTACGAAACCCTTTATCCCAAAGCATAGACAAAAGTTGAATGAATATACTCTCCCTAAAACCAGAGGAGAAAACAATGATAAACTCAAAAAAAATCACTCCTCCTGGATTTAGGATAACTTCGGAAGAAATACAGAGAAGTTACACCAAAGAAGAATCTGAGAAATGCATCATCTCCTTTATCAACCAGAATATCATGCGTAAGGAGAAACTTACCAGGTATATATACCACACCATCTATTACAACCATGGAGTGACCACCATGGCAATGCACTACGCCTCCAAAGAATTTTCACACAGAGCCTCTTCGCAGAACTCAACAATGACAATTGTGAAACTACTCCAACCCTAAATGACACCTTGTCATCTCAGAGTAAATGTGGAGAATGTGAAAGATGGTTAACCATGTGACCATGTCAGAGTCGCTATGACACTTTGGGTGTAGATCCCGGTAAATTCAATGGAACTCGCATGACTACCATTAATAAAACTTACGAAGCCTTAACTACCTTGACAGTGGACCATTCCTTCCACTTAAGGAATGTCACGATTAGACACCTTCATGACTCAACAGAAGTTAAATCCCTTTCATTCCCTCGATGTTATCGTGAGTCAGCAGTCCGATCCTATTTGTGGAATTTATACTAGCATTTGGATGTAGAAACTGCTTTACAAACAACCCTGGTACTAAGGACCATTAATTAATCGAGACATAGTGGATATCCTAGTTACCTAATATTAAAAACCCAACCCTATAAATCTTATGGTTGGGAACTAAGTAAAGTCACCTAGGGTTAAATTAATCAGGTAGAGATGCACTCGAATATGGATGTGACATCCCGAAAAATAAAGTATTTCTAAAACTTAAAATTTGTTGGAAAATTATTCCGTTTTTAGTAAATTCAAATTTGGAAAATTTTTCCATTTATGAAAATTCTGAATTTCGAATTTGATAATTGTAATTAATTATTGTTATTGTTGGGTAGAGATCTGATTTGACCCAACTAACTATTTGACTATGACACTTGTATGAAAACATAATATTTTATATTGATTACAGGAGGACAAATCGAACAACCATGTTAAAATCAACTGACCATGACTCCATGAGTGTGGAACATGTTGGAACTACCTCTGGGCTGATTGTTACAAGTGGAAAATCAAACATTTGTCCATTGGTAGCCCCTGAAAATTAGGGATTTGGAAAGCTGTGAAAATTCCCAAAGGGGGAAGAAAGACCTAGGAAAAAAGGATATGTTTTGTTAAATTATTATATGCGAGGAGGCAGGATGCTGCCTAGTATGCTGGGAGAAAGAGACCATTGTGTACTTGTTGTTATGAACACCAATTGTTGAGTGTGAGGAAAGGAAGGAATATTGATAGAAGAGGACAATGATGAAGAGGAGATTTCAAGTTTTCCCTCATGGATTCATGGTCGGGGTAGGGGGTGAGTTGGGTAAGCATTGGCTACTCAGTTCTACAATTGGGAGGAACATGGTTGTTCCCTTTGTTTTCCCACGGAATAATTCATATATGTCTCTCTAATCTCCTCTTTTCATGAATGTACTATTAAAATGATTATATCTAGTTACTATCATAGACAATCTTCTTACCATCATAGGTATTAGATAGAATTACAAAGTTGTTGTAGATTAATTGAAGTAGAAATAATTTGATTCGACTAAAAGGATGTAGCTATTCGAGCCTGGCATATTAGTCACTGTAGGGATGAACTAGTATTCTACATAATATATCTATGTTGATTATGTAAGTTCTATGTTGTATGAACATAATCTATATCTTAAATTATGAAATTATAAAGTGATGAGATATAGTTCTAGTGGAAATAAAGCTAGATCCGAACATTAAATGGTGTTACAGTACTACTGTGTGTTAATCATGTCAAAATAGATCTATTCTACTTAATGAAATAAAAGTTAAGCATGCACATCCTGAAACATCAATTTCTGGAACGTTCTACCGGTCATAAGATAATCATATGGTCATACATCTTTAAGTACCCATTATCTATCATGATATTTCAATATGTGTAAACATTTAGAGAAATCTAGAAGGAATGAAGAATATTATAATCATGTATTTCGACACAAAACTATAACTATGACTATCTAATACACAGAGGATAATTATGGAATATTGCAGAAAAGTTCCCATGAAATACAACCACGACTATCTAATATACAGAGGATAATTATTGAATATTACATAAACGTTCCCATGAGATATAACTACGAATTTTTAATACACAGGGGATAATTATCGACTATCACATAACAGTTCCCATAAAATCTCACTATATTAGTATAGAAGAGGGTTACAGTTGTTCCCCTCATAATAACCTCAAAACAAAAGGAATGTACAAAGTCTACAGAATGTCTAGGATGAGTCCTTCGACTCTCTAGAGAAAAAATCCTTGGATAGTGAAACTCATTTCAATATGGGGTTTCTTCCCTTGTAATTTCTATTAAGTATTTAAATTACAAGCAAATTGGTTACCCTGGGAAGCCTTGTAACAACAAAACCTTGTGGTGAAATTTTTCACAGTAGTGAACAGAACCTAGAGACTAAGTTGAAGTTCGATTGTCGGAACTCGAGTACCTTTTCAGGTCCAACGATAAATGAGTCCATCAAACGCAAAACATATGAATCCTGAAAAATAGATAGCATGAGTTAGCAATGGGATTTAGAGAGAACAAAAATTAAATAGAAACAAATTATATTTGAAAACCAGAAAGTAGCGAAATTTAATCATGAGGAAATAAATCACTCGCAGAGAAAATTAAGGAAATTAAATACGAAATATTTAATATGGAATTATTACTTAGCTTGTGATTGGCGTAGGACCTTTTCCATCGATGCCACCGAGAGAATAAATCCACAGTCGAAAGAGGGAATGGAACCAAATAAGGTTGATGGGTACCCTCACAGGAAAACAAGGGCCCACCATTAGTGATTATAACTGAGAAAATTCTTAATTGAAAAAGGACAGTGAATAAAACAGAACTGTAAACAAGTAGAATAATAACTACATCTAGTATGATACATGAACCATTGAGATAACTACCATAAATCTATTACTACTTCAAGCTTTACCCTTTTCATTGAAGTAATGTGAAGAGACAGTCCTAAATACACAATTCTAGAGCCAAATTCTTGGATTAAAAATCCCTAAACCGAAACAATTTCACAGACGAAGTGATCATAGAAGTTGAGGGAGTGTGTTCTTCCTCTTAGATTTAAGAGTGGTTAGTTCGAATATTTTTCTATCCCCGACTCCTTGTGGACCGAGGGGATATATTACACAACCACATCAACAACAATGACGAATATTTTATATACATAGGGTATGGTGACGGATATACTAATTACAGTAGAAATAAAAAATAATTTAAAAATAGGATTTACTTGGCGATAAATATGTCGAAGACACCCTAGCTTAAGATGCAAGTGTTTAGGCGATATAAAAATATACAGTGAGGCCTATTACTACATTTGGGGATCTCTATCATTTCTCGCACAAACTTATGACAAGAGGGGAAATAAACCTTTGAATTCTTAAAACCTTGAAAAGGGATCATAACCAGGAATTTAGTCTCTTAATCGAGTTATACCGAGATCAAACATATATTACAAAAAATGGAGATGTGTAGAATTTGCCTCTGAACTAGAAAACCAACTTGTAGATTGGTGACTCTCGTATCTCCTTCGGAATCCCTTACAGTCTTGAGCCTTCTATGAGGGTTCATAGAAGAAAGGATACCTATCATAGAATAACGAAAGTTAAATAAAAAAGAAAAACCCAACATAGAATAGGAAATCTACGATGACCCAACAAATTGATAAACACTCAACGCAAAACTAGAGGATATCAAAACCAACAAAGTATTCAATATTCAAGAGTCCCGGTTTCAAGGGAAATGTAACACACAGTCTTTGTATTACCATGTATAGGGAACACCAAGGAATGAATTCCTCCATATCCTTCACCCAGGTCACGCCCACCCAAAACTACCAACCTCTTACAGAGTTAAGCTACCGCAGGGTTTGTACTAAGGCATTTCTTTTTGCAAATACCTAGACACGAGTGGGAGACAAACATTAATCACGTACCAACCCTTCACAGAAATAGAGTAATGGTGATAGTACGCAATAGTACCCTACCATGTGAACAAGGTTAGGTGGTAGGTTTTTTGTTTGACACAATAATCGATTTATAAACCTCGGAAGGCACCCGAGCATATCACCATTACTTAGGATGGACAAGGGATTTAACTCAAGATCTGAAAAGTACCTCAGTCAACTTTACACAAAGTTTATTATTCAAACAAACTAACAAAATTTAAAGTCCCTCATTAATCTAAGACTTGTGACCTTTAATACGAAGGAGGTGTAGTTCCTTTAAGAACCCAATACCTCTCATATAGGTTCTCGTATGTATAAGCAATGATAATGTTATGTTTGGAGAGATTTGGAATACCTTTAATGTTTAACACTTTATAAATCCAGAAGTTATGCCTCGAGATGGGCCTTTAACCCTTTTACTAATATTAGAAATGTTAGTAAACTCAGGAACTAGATTTTATAGCATATTTAACCCTGTACCTATTATATATGTGATTTCTAGATAACCAAAGACATTTAAAGGATAAAGTATCTTACAAAGGAAGGTAGTTGTATCGATAGCAATGTTAAACATAGCCCTTATGAGAGTTCATAGTATCAACACCTAATTACTTATGATAACCTTGAGACCTTCGAAACAAGTTGATTGAAGAAAAAGGAAATTTTAATGTCCCTAAGAATTTTTTTATTTTTATTTTTGTAAATTTGAGGAACATTACATATGGTATCAGAGCTAGGTTTACAACACTAGGCCTTAAACAGGGCCACATTAAATTCTTGGCATATATTTTTACTTATGCAAAACAAATAAACCTTCATTATTACAAACAAAAAACTTTTTATGTTTTGTGTTAATCATGGCAGCTTAGGATGATGCAGAAATCAAAGTGGAAGAAAATTCATAGCAGAGACCTCCTAGAGATCCAAGACAAAACAATGACGGAAGATCACCTACGAAAGTGCTAGAAACAATGAGGAATCTTATTGTTGAGTTGTAGGTTTTCAAAGCTGACAATGAGAAACTAAATAAAGAACAACAGGAACAACAAGAGATAAATGAAGTCCTGCTATGCAGTATAGTGACCAAGAAAAGACCAAAGGATGATAACCATGATGAAGAGGTCAGAAAAAGGGCCTCCAAGAATTATGGGCCTTAAACAAAGAAAGGAGATAGTTCGTATGAAGGTACACCTTCAGCTGAGGACAAAAATAAAACAGACAGAAAAAGAAAACAAGTAGACCACCTTAAAGAATAATTTAAAAAGATTAAACCAGTTACCTTTGATGGAGAATCCAGGATAGGAGAAGAAGTTGAGGCATGTTTGTTGGACATCAAAATTATACTTCCAAGTCTACAACTATTCCAACAATATGAAGGTCAGAATGGCCATCTACAATGTGAAAGGGAAGGACAACATTTGGTGGCAAGACCTGAAATTGGCCAAGGGCCTAAAGGAGAAATAGTTGGAATGGTATGACTTTAAGAAGTATTTCAAGAAACAGTACCTTTATAAAAGCTATTATGAAAGGAAAAAGAAATAATTTTATGAGTTACGACTTCGACAGATGATGATGGAGGACCTTATAAGCAAATTTGTGGAACAACTAAGGTTCGTACCATACATCCGGGAGGAAAAGGTAAAAATCTAGCAATTCTTAAGTTATTTACCACAGTCCTAGAGGGGTAGAATTGAGTTTGACAACCCCAAATCCTTGAGTGAAGTATTCAGGAAAGCATGAATGTTCTACGATTAGTATAAATAGTGAGCAGAGTTTCCCAAATCCTAGAAGGATAATAAACAAGATCAAATGAGCCAATGGAAGAAGGGATACCAGCCAACTCCTTATCGGAATGCAACAAAAAGATTTACGAGAAAATGTTTTCACTCCAACCATCCGAATATGCAAGGCAGCGATAAACCGATAAATTTGGGAATGAATAAGTTTGGGGAAGAACATGAAAATGTTTTCACTCGATGAACAATATTTCCAGTTAGTACTTAGACAAATTCATACTAGTATTTGTCGATGATAATCTGGTCTATTCTAAAATAGAGGAAGAACATGAAGAACACTTAAGAATAGTTCTGCAAACTTTGACAAAACATAAACTTTATGCCAAATTTAATATGTGTGATTTTTATCAAAAGAAAATACAATATCTGGGACATGTAATTTCAGCAGAAGGCATTGTCATAGACCTTGAGAAAATAAAATCCATCATGGAATGGCTGACACCTAAGGATGTAGCTGATATCCAGTCATTCATGGGAATCACCGGATATTATCACAGATTTATAGAAGGGTTTTCCAAGATAGCCTACCCTATCACATCATTACAAAAGAAAGGGACCAAGTTCAACTGGTCACAGAAGTGTCCAGACATTTTTAAAAAGTTGAAGGAATTATTGACCACTACACCCATTTTCAAGGTAGCAGACCCAGATAAAGACTTTATTGTATGTGTTGATGCAAGTAAAGAAGGACTAGGGGGTGTCCTAACTCAGGAAGGACACGTGATTTGTTATGAGTCCCATAAATTAAAATAACATGAGAAAAATTATGTCACTCGTGACTTACAATTGGTAGTGGTAATACACACCCTAAAAATGTGGTGACACTACATAATGGGAAAAACATTTCCACTATTGATGGATAATACTGGCGTGAATTATCTATTTAGCCAACTAGACCTTAATGCAAGGCAAGCAAGATGTCTATCCTTCTTGAGTTAATTCAGCTTCGGGGCCAGACATATCAAGGGTAAGGAAAATAAGGTAGTAGAGGCTTTAAGCAAAAGGGTCCATGGGTTATTTGAGATAAATATCAGTAGGGAAGAAAGTGATCTGGAACAAAGAATAAGGATGGCAAGCATTAATGACAAAAATTACACTAAGATAATGGAAGAATTACAAAACAGTACCACAAGCTCAGATAAACAAGATCTGAGTATCGACAAGAAGGGACTATTAAGATTTAAAAATAGACTCTACATACCCAATTCAACAGAGTTGAAGATAATAGTGATTGATGAAGTGCATAATAAATTGTATTTTGGTCATCCAGGATACTAGAAAATGATAACAACACTTAGAAAACTATTTTACTTGCCTAACATGAAGGGAAAAACAACAGAATATCTGGCTAGATGCCAATATTCTCAGAAAGTAAAGGCCGAACACCATGATCCAGTCAGCTTGTTACAGCCATTACCAGTACCAGAATGTAAATGGGAGACCATATCGCTGGACTTTATTACAGGTTTGCCTAAAACTCAGAAACAGAATGACTCCATTATGGTTGTAATCGATAAACTCAGTAAGTATGCACACTTCATTCCTGTAAAGTCTACTTTTAAAGCTATAAATATTGTTGAAATATTTTTGAAAAATTTTTTTAGACTGCATGGTATTCCTAAAATGGTGATTTTAGATAGAGACACTAAATTCACATCCTCTTTTTGGAAGGAATTGTTTGCAGGGATAAAGACTAATTTGAATTTTAGTATGAGTTATCACCCACAAATAGATGGACAGAATGAAAGGACAAACCAAATAGTAGAGGATATGCTCCACATGTATGTAAGAACAAAACCAAACAAGTTGGAAGACTATCTACACTTGGTAGAATTTGCATATAACAATGGGTACCAAACTTCGGCTAAGTTAAGTTCTTTCAAGGTACTATACGACATAAAGTGTGGAACTCCAATTAGCTGGGATAACCCGGTTGAAAGACTCATGGTTGGACCAGAGATGCTCCAAGAAATAGAGAACATGGTAAGAAAGGTACAATAGAACTTAAAAGAAGCACAGGACAGACAAAAGAGCTATGCAAATAAAAAAAGAAGACACTTGGAATTTCAAGTGGGAGACCATGTTTATTTGAAGGTCAAAGCCCGAAAAAATTTCATTGAAGTTAGGGAACTCTGCCAAGATAGCACCCAAGTTTTGTGGGACCTTTGAGATACTAGCTTGAATTTGACCCGTAGCATACCAACTTGCAATCCCAACTAATCTAAGAATTCATAATGTACTTCATGTTTCTTTGTTGAAAACGTATGTTCATGAACCTACTCATTTGATTGATTGGAACTTGGTGCAAGTGGAACCCCTGTGTATTATGGACCGGAGAGAAATAGCACTTCGGAACAGAGTCGTCACTCAGGTAAAGGTGCAATGGAAGCACTTTGGTCATGAGGAGAACACTTGGGAGTTGGAGGGAGATTTCTGGAAATCTCATCCAATCATGTTCCAAGAAATGAATGAACATTGAGGACAATGTTTTATTGAAGGGGGAAAGGATCTGACATCCCCAAAAATAAAGCATTTCTTAAATTTAAAGTTTATTGGAAAATTATTTCGTTTTTAGTAAATTCGAATTTGGATTTTTTTTTCCATTTATGGCAATTCCAAATTTTGAATTTGATAATTGTAATTAATTATTATGACTGTTGGGAAAAGATCTAATTTGACCCAACTAACTATTTGAATATGAAACTTGTATGAAAACATAATATTTTATATTGATTACAGGAGGACAAATGGAACATCCATGTTAAAATCAGTTGACCATGACTCCATGAGTGGGGAACATGTTGGAACTACCTCTGGGCTGATTGTTACAAGTGGAAAATCAGAGATTTGTCCATTAGCAGCCCGTGAAAATCATGGATTTAGAAATCTGCGAAAAATCCCAAGGGGGGAAGAAATACCTAGGCAAAAAGGATTTGTTTTGTTAAGTAGCATATGGGAGGAGGCATGACGCTACCGAGTATCCAAAGAAAAAGAGACCACTGTGTACTTGTTGTTATGAACACCAATTCTTAAGTGTGAGGCAAGGAAGGAATACTGATAGAAGAGGACAGTGCTGAAGAGGAGATTTCAACTTTTCCCTCATGGATTCATGGTCAGGCTAGGGTGTGAACTGGGTAAGCGTTGGCTACCCGGTTCTACGGTTGGGAGGAATGTGGTCATTCCCTTTGTTTTCCCACAAACTAATTTAGATATGCATCTCTACTCTCCTCTTTTCATGAATGTACTATTTAAATGATTATATCTGGTTACTATTGTAGACGATCATCTTAGCATCATAGTTATTAGATAGAATTACAGAGTTGTTTTAGATTAATTGAAGTAGAAATAATTTGATTCGATTAAAAGGCTATAGCTATTCGAGCCTGGCATATTAGTCACTATAGAGATGAACTAGTATTCTACAGAATATATCTACATTGATTATATAAGTTCTAGGTTGTATGAACATAATCTATATCTTAAATTATGAAATTATAAAGTGATGAGATATAGTTCTAGTAGAAATAAGGTCAGATCCGGACATTAAACGGTGTTACAATACTACTGTGTATTAATCGTGTCAAGACAGATCTATTCTACCTAATTAAATAAAAGTTAAGCATGCAGAACTTGAAACATCAATTTCTGGAATGTTCTACCATTCATAAGATAATCATATGGTCATACATCTTTAAGTACCCATTATCTATCATGAGATTTCAATATGTGTAAACATTTAGAGAAATTTGGAACGAATGAAGAATATTATAATCATGTATTTATGCACAGAACTATAACTACGAATATCTAATACAAAGAGGATAATTATTGAATATTGCAGAAAAGTTCCCATGAAATACAACCACGACTATCTAATATACAGATCATAATTATTGAATATTACATAAAAGTTCCCATGAGATATAACTATGAATATTTCATACACAGGGGATAATTATCAATTGTCACAGAATAGTTCCCGTGAAATATCACTATATTAATATAGAAGAGGGTTATAGTTGTTCCCCTCCTAATAACCTCAAAACAAAAGGAATGTACACAGTCGACAGAATGTCTAGGACGAGTCCTTCGACTCTCTAGAGCATAAATCCTTGGATAGTGAAAATCGTTTCAATACGTGGTTTCTTCCCTTCTAATTTCTATTAAGTATTTAAATTACAAGCAAACTGATTACCCTGGGAATCTTGGTAACAACAAAACCTTGCGGTGAAATCTTGCACAGTAGTGAACAGAACTTAGAGACTAAATTGAAGTCCGGTTGTCGGAACTCGAGTACCATTTCAGGTCTGGCGATAAACGAGTCCATCGAACATGGAACATATGAATCCTAAAAATGGATTGCATGACTCAACAATGGGATTTAGAGAGAAAAAAAGTTAAATAGAAACGAATTATATTCAAAAACCAGAAAGTAGCGAAATTTAATCATGAGGAACTAAATCACTCATAGAGAAAATTAACGAAATTAAATACGGAATTATTACTTAGCTTGCGATTGGCATGGGACCTTTTCCATCAATGCCACTGAGTGAATCAATCCACAGTCGAAATAGGGAATGGAACCAAATAAGGCTGATGGGTACCCTCACACGAAAACAAGGGCCCACCATTAGTGATTATAACTGAGAAAATTATTAATCGAAAAAGGACAATGAATAAAACAGAATTGTAAACAAGTAGAATAATAACTACATCCAGTATGATACATGAACCACTAAGATAACTACCATAAATCGATTACTACTTTTCTTTACCCTTTTCATTGAAGTAACGTGAAGAGACAGTCCTAAATACACATTTCTAGAGCCGAATGCTTGGATTAAAAATCCCTAAACCAAAACAATTTCACAGGTGAAGTGATCACAGAAGTTGAGGGAGTGTGTTCTTCCTCTTAGATTTAAGAGTGGTTAGTTTGAAGATTTCACTATCCCCGACTCCTTGTGGACCCCGGGGATATATTACACAACCATATCAACAACAATGATGAACAATTTATATACATAGGGTATGGTGACGGATATACCAATCACATAGAAACAAGAAATAATTTAAACATAGGATTTACTCGGCGATAAATATGTCGAAGACACCATGACTTAAGATGCAAGCGTTTAGGCGATATAAAATATACAGTGGGGCCTATTACTACTTTTGGGGATCCCTGTCATTTATCTTAAAAAACTTCTGAAAAGAGGGGAAATAAACCTTTGAATGCTTAAAACTCTGAAAAGCGATCATAGCCAGGAATTTAGTTTGTTAATCGAGTTACACCGAGATCAGACATACATTACGAAAACTAGAGATGTGTAAAACTTACCTGTGACCTAGAAAACCAACTCGTAGACTGGTGACTCTCCTATCTCCTTCAAAATCCCTTATAGTCCCGAGCCTTCTATGAGGGTTCATAGAAGAAAGAATACCTATCGCAGAATAACAGAGGTTAAATAGAAAGAAAAACCCAACACAGAATAGGAAATCTATGACGACCCAACAAATTGATAAACACTGAACACAAAACCAGAGGATATCAAAACAAACTGAGTCTTCAATATTCAAGAGTCTCGGGTTCAAGGGAAATTTAACACAGAGTCTTTGGCTTATCCTGTACAGGGAACACCAAGGAACGAATACCTCCATATCCTCCACCTAGGTCGTGCCCACCCAAAACTACCAACCTCTTACAGAACTAAGCTACCGCAGGGTTTGTACTAAGGTGTTTCTTTTTGCAAATACCTAGACACAGGTGGGAGACAAACATTAATCACCTACCAACCCTTCACAAAAGTAGAATAATGGTGATAGTATGCAACAATACCCTACCATGTGAACAAGGTTAGGTGGTAGGTTTTTTTATTGACACAATAATCGATTTATAAACCTTGGAAAGCACCCGGGCATATCACCATTACTTAGGCTGGACAGGGGCTTTAACTCAAGATCTGACGAGTACCTCATTCGGATTTACACAGAGTTTATTATTCGAACAAACTAAAAAAATTTAAAGTCCCTCATTAATATAAGACTTGTGACCTTTAATACGAAGAAGGTGCAGTTCCTTTCGGAACTCAATACCTCTCGTATAGGTGCTCATATGTATAAGCAATGATAATGTTATGTTTGGAGAGATTTGGAATACCTTTAATATTTAATAATTTATAAATTCATAAGTTGTGCCTCGGGATGGGTCTTTAACCCTTTTACTAACATTAGAAATGTTAGTAAATTGAGGAACTAGATTTTATAGCGAGTTTAGCCCTGTACCTATTATATATGTGATTAATATATAACCAGAGACATTTTAAGGATAAAAACTCTTACAAAGGAAAGTAGTTGTATTGACAGCAGTGGTAAACATATCCCTTATGGGATTTGAGAGTATCGACACCTAATTACTTACGATAACCTTGAGACCTTCGAAACAAGTTGATCGAAGAAAAAGGAAATTTTAATGTCCCTAAGAATTTTTTATTTTTATTTTTGTAAATTTGAGAAACATTAGAATGGAGGTATTTTGTTAAAAGGTTGAATCGTAGTTGGAATTATAAGGCCCCATCTTATATACATATTCCATTACACTGAAACGTGAATGGAATGGAGGCAAAAGGGACCTCTTGTGGTAAGTAGAGTTTAGAAGTTCTCTTTTCATAGAGTTTTCATGATAGAGTTTTATAACAGATATTATAATCGAGTTTATGTTTTAGGTATACCCTTCCTGTCAAATAGTTATATAAACTAAGAAGTCTTTTTTTTGTTGTTGTGATTATGAGGTATATTACAAGGAACTTAAGTACATTTGAATTTATATTTACAATTGGGTTCGACCTAGGGGTATTACACTTGTAATCCCTGTTGGTACCCCTTCGAGTGGTAGAACATCAGACAACACCTATATACGAATTGACCTAAATCTTACGAATTCCTCTAGAGATAAACCGATCAGTTGCCTGACTGCTATAGTGACACCGATAAAAAAACTCAGGAAGATACTCTCTAGTACCTGGGTTGTCGGGTAGTACGACTAAGGGTACAGTCTATCTTCGTTAGTTGGTTCCTTGAGATATTGGACCAATTACTACTACTGGACCCCGCACGTATATCAGAGAGATATAGCACAGGGAAAACCATTGTCTGTAGAACCCTTGAATTGCCTAACCCTTGGGAAGGAAAAATAAATAGAAT
The DNA here is from genome assembly GCA_009831015.1 of Picea engelmannii. NCBI lineage: Eukaryota > Viridiplantae > Streptophyta > Pinopsida > Pinales > Pinaceae > Picea > Picea engelmannii. Next base: position 70,861 of record ML810453.1, read on the forward strand.
ATACAATATCTATTCTCGTGCTACAAAGTGTTCTGCATTTTGGTTGCAAAATTACTACACATTTCTTCCTATTAAGCATTTGGGCATTTCGTCACTACAATATTCTTCAGGCTAGAGTATAACTCAGCAGGAATAAAAAAAAAATGAGTACAGTGGTCCTGTCGACACACTTATTTGGGACCTATTCCATTGGATTCCCCTTTTCTCCCTTATCGCAATCATAACATTCATTTTTAATCCTTTTTGTTTCAGTCAACCAGACCCCTTCCCAGTTTCCATATTTTTCCTTTTATTCCATTATATTTCCCTTGAAGCATTGATCATCGTGGTACCTATCACTTCTAAGTATTTTTTTTGTGGTCCCACCGACCCACATTTTTTCCTCAGTCACTTCCCCTCTCCAAATGGCCATTGCTCGCAACCAAGACCTTCAAACTTCCATCAATCAAGCCCATGTCTCCATCAAACATCTCACATATCAGATGGATTCTAACCATTCCTGCATTGAGAAATTAGAGAACAAATTTAACAATATGGAAGCCAACATCACAACCCAATTGACCTCCCTCCAGTATGATGTCAATAATTTTTTGAACCTCCCTATAGGTCCTTCCTCATCATACCAATCCGATGTTGTCGATTCCTCTTAGTATCCTCTTTTTCACTCCAAATCCTTTAATCTTGAACCTCGTCTTCCCTCGGTAGAGGTCACTAAATTTAATGGGTCTGATCCTACAAATTGGGTCACTCAAATGGATCATTATTTTTCTCTGCATGGTATTACTGACAAGTTGGAAAAACTTCGCTATGTTGTCCTCTATCTAGATCATGAACCTTGGAAATGGGGGCAATGGAAAAAAAATTCACGTCAGGGGTATATTGCATAGACCTAGTTTGTTTTTGAGCTCTATGCCCTCTTTGATATTGATACCCATTATCTCGGTCATTTGACCAAGTTGAAATAGTGAGGAACAGTGGAAGACTTCATCACATCTTTTTATCATTTGTCCTTTTGAGCAGAGGGCATATCAGATGCATTCTTTTGTGAATTCTTTATCAGTGGTCTCAAGGATGAAATCTAATAGCAATTTTGCATGGCCCTCCCTCCAACTTGGTTGGAATCTACTCAATGTGATAAAGAGGCCCAACAAGTTTCTTTTTCCCAGAACAAAAATTCTCTTTTTGTTCCTCGCCCTTCACCCACTAATCCTAACCCCTCTATCACTCCTCTCAAGGTATAGAAGCTAACTAGGGTTAAAAGGGTTGAATACCAGCTAAAAGGTCTTTGCTAAAACCCTTGTTGGATCAAATTCTCCATCTACTCTTGCAACAACAACTTTTCCTCAAACGATTAATTTAAAACTCTACCATTTCTTAATTTAACATGATAAAAGAACTAAAATTTACATTTAACGTTTCCATTAAGTGATGAAACAAATCTACATAAATTTAAATAAAAAAATTCAAACATTTTTTTCTTACATTAATACTTGTTTACACAAGTTTGGAGTTCACTACATTGATTTGTAAAATCTTTATCTAAAATTTCCCCGAAAAACAACTCTTGAAAGTTTTGATCTTGAAAGGATTGAGTTTTTAATGGTAAATTAAAAATAAATAAATTTGAGATGACTTATTAATTAAGGTTAGGGGTTTTTTATCATTGTGATGTTTGATATAGAAGCTTGTCCCAAAAAAATTAAAAAAGAATTGAACAACTCCAGAAAAATTTAATTACTTACAATTTCAAATTAAAAACAATATTGTTTAGCTTAACCAAGAGGCTTCCCTCATTCCGTTACAATTATTTGTTGCCTATTTTCATCAAAAAATAAGTTGGATAAATGATTTTGATTAATGATTAAATCTTTGAGATCATAGAGGAATCACTGGATCATATTAGGGTTTAGGCTCCTTGGCTCCATGATACTCCCTTCTACCACCCCAGGCAGGGAAAGACATGATCCCCAATGAAGAGGGCCCATGAGGCACCTCCTACAACAATTTTGTGGTGCAAGAACCTTTTGGTGGAGGTTTTCATCGACCATTCTTTGAGCCACCGCCAGACCAACATTCACAAATATTCTTCGAGGGTGTTGTTAAAGGAAAGGAAATGGATAGAAGACCTGTTCCAGCGAAAAAAACACATCCTTGGGAATCTGGTAATTTAATACCTAAGGAACCGCTAGCACCAAAATATGTGATCATCACAGCCCACGTCGAAGAAAAAAAAAATACATGAGGGACTACGTGCTAGTGGGGAAATTCCTAGGATTATGGCCCTCTGAAAAAGAGCTTCTCAAATGGATACAACATTGGAAGAAACCTAAGGAACACTATGACCTACAACTAGGCTCCAAGGGATTATTTACCATCATCTTTCATAACCTAGAATATAGAAATGTCATATTTGATAGGGGACCCTATTTCATCAATTGAGTTGGTCTCTTCTTGCCTTTTTGTAAGAAGAAGTTGAGCTCTGAAAAAGAAGACTTTCCACAATCCCTAGTATGGATCCATCTATACTCCCTACCACAAGAGTTATGGCTGGAAGAGATCCTGACAGGAATAAGAAACACCATTAGGGCCTATTTCAAATCCTCAGAGGTGACTTAATAGAGAAGGTATACCTCTTATTCTCACATTTGTTTCTATATCAACATCTCTAAGCCCCTCCTTGGTTCCATATCCCTAGAATACCAAGATGAGGATTGGTATCAAACTATTGACTATGAGAACATACCATTCCAATGTATAAAATTCCATGATCACGGGTATCTGTTCAAATAATTCCCTCTGAACCTTGTTGAAAGCAAGGCCGAAAATCCTAAAGAAAACAAATAAAGGGATAACTTCACCCAAGTAGCGGGTAGACGACTCCAAAAAACTAGGAAAAATGTGCATAAAGCCAATAAAGAACCCGCCTCCAACAACTCCTTCGATGTCCTTTAGCAACTTATAGAAGATATGGATGAGCCATAGATACCTCTTCAAGGAACAACCACCCACAGTGATGAAAAATACAACACTTCCAACACCCCTGTCTTGGAGCAGATCCCCTCCTCTTCCTCTTCCCACACGAAAGATGGCTAAGATTTTTACCTTGGAGATGGAGACACTAAAATGTATCCAGAGGACCAAGATCTGGCAGCAGTAGACCTCGAGCACATAGAACAACCCTATCGCAAGAAGAAATTGTACACCATTCCTCTAGATCAGCTTTGCAAGGTGCATAAATTATTCCTAAAATCCTCAGTGGGATCAACGGCTAGATCCACCACTAGCTTGGGCATCCATCACATTCAACATAAAGAACAACAACAACCTCAAAAGGATGAAAAGAAAAGAGGAAGAAAATCCACCCAGAAACTCATATAGGAAATTAGTTACTTCATGGTAAACTCAGGTCAGATACATCTCATCTCTAATAGATTTCCCCCTCTCACCTCTCCATCCTCATCATGAAGCTTATATCTTGGAATATACGCAATATCAATAGTCATATTAAGAAAAGGATTCTACAAGATTGTATCATAGCACATCATCCTGGTATTCTTTTACTTCAAGAAACAAAATGTGCTAGGGAAGAAATGAATCAAATCCTCTCCAGATGTTGGAAACAATGGAAAATGATTACCATCAATTCCAAAGGTGCGGCTGGTGGCTTGGCCATCCTTTGCAACCCCAACACTTTGTTTCTCAAGAACGTCTTCATGACCAAATGGAAAATCTCAGCGAAATATCGACTCATTGGCTCCAAAAAGCTAGGCTTCCTTACAAATGTTTACGAACCAACCACCATGGGGGACAAGCCCAACTTCATTCAGAATTTGAATCGTCTCACTAACCTCATCATCGATTGTATTTGGATGTTGGTGGGGTTCTTTAATATGGTATGCCACCTAGAAGGAAAGAGGGGTGGCACTCGCAGACTCGAGGAAGAAAGTGGGCATTTTAAAGATCTGATCAACAAGATTGGTCTCATAGATATGGAAAACCAAAATGGGATTTTCACCTCATCAAACTGACATTCAAGATACCAACAAATTGCATGTCCTCTGGATCAATTCCTCGTTTCATAAACCCTCTTAATGGATGGCCTAGTGATGAGCGCTAGCATCTTAGACACCTCAGTCTCTAACCACTGGCCTATACATCTCTCACTGGATATCTATGGCTCTCCTAGATGAAATCCCTTTATATTTGACTGTCTCTAGCTTGACCACCTGGAATTCCAAGCTCTAGCTATGAAATAGTGGAGGGAAGCTGCTATCTCAGATGGTTCCAAAATGTTATGTTTTCAACATTGACTAAAAAACTTTAATAAAATCCTTAAGCTTTGGAACAAACATAAATTCGTGAATCTTTTTGAAGCCTAGAGAAAACTTCATGACCAAATGAAACTCATCCAGATCCAGATAAGGAATCATGGCCTCACAAAGGATCTCAAAGTCCAGAAAACTCTACTCAAACAATAGTTTGAGGAAAGGTGGTCTCAAGAGGAAGTATTGTGGAGGGAAAAATCTTGAATACAATGTCTTCAAGAAGGGAAATGAAACACCAATTTATTCCACCGAGTGATGATCCAACACAGACATAGTAATAACATTATGCAACGCATCACAGAGTAAGGAAAAACTCTCAAAAAACATGAATATCTCGAGTAGGAACTAGTTTCTTATTTCCAACATCTATTATCTGAGCCCCCTATTGACAAATCCCCCGACATAGAAAAGATCACCCAGAACATCCCCAGTCTCATAACTTGAGAGAATTATTAATCTCTATCCAGACCAATGACAATTGAATATGTATACCCAGCCCTGCAACACACCATTGAAGGCAAAGCTCCAGGTTCAGAAGACTTCACGGTGGACTTCTTTCACTTCTACTGACCCATGATTTGGGAGGAAGTTTGGGACATCATCGAGGATTATTGCATCTCTAGTCAGGTTCTCCCTACTCTTAATTCCACTTTACTAACCCTCATCCATAAAGAAGAACAAGTCACTCATCCTAAATAATTCATACCAATTTCTCTTTGCAATGTAATCTATAAGTTGTTAACAAAAGTAATCGTCCGACTCCTCAAACCGCTCCTACCCCTCATCATTTCCTTTAAGAAGTCATGGTATGTTGAAGGCAGGAAAATTATCGACAACATCATCCTTCCCCATGAAGTCATACACTCTCTTCAGAGCATGGGTACTCTAGGTATTTTATTAAAGTTATATCTTTCCAAGGCTTTTGATAAACTCAGTTGAGCTTACAAAAAATTAGTTCTTGTTGCTTTTGGGTTCGCTATGGATTGGTTGGATTGGATTCTAAATATAACTTCTTCTACTTTCTTCTCCATTTTGATCAATGATGTTCCTTCCCTCCCCTTCTCTCCCTCTCATGGAATACAACAAGGGGACCCCTTGTCCCCCTTACTTTTCATCATTATGGACTCCCTTGTCCCTAGCAGATAAGTCTCTAGTTGGGCTCCCCCTTCATGGCATGAATCCCCCAATCCCCCATATCTAGTTTGTTTATGAAAACCTAATGTTGAGATCCCCCACCATCCATGAATACCTACGTATTCTTTGTATCATGTAAACATTATGCGTAGCCTCAGTAATGGACATTAATGAAGAAAAATCCTAGCTCTTCTTTTTTAACACCCATTTACCTATTCATCTTCATATCACCAACATACTGGGCTTGACACGTATCTCCCTTCTATCCAAATACCTTGGAATTCTAGTCATTAATAAATCTCTCCAGAACAACCCCTAGGAGGGGCTCCTTTCCTCCATGGGCAAAAGACTCTCCTCCTAGAGCTTTCAAATGCTTAACCTTCCGAGTCACCTCATCCTCCTCAAATCAGTCTTTCAATCCTTTCCTATTTATTCCTTCTTTTCTCTAGCTGCCCCCAGCTGTATTCTTACAACCATCAAGATCCTTCAAAGAAAATTTCTTTGGAAGGGAGAAAATATGGAATGAAAAATATCTTTGATCAGCTGGGAAAGATATGCAAGACAAAATTAAAAGGTGGTCTTGGCTTAAGGGACCCCTCCACTCTGAAAAAAATTTCAGTGAGAATATTTGGTGGATATGGTTGAAGTGATATAAGGACCTTTGGGCCAGAATCTAGAGGAATAAATATGTTCCACGTATTTCTGAAAACCAACTTATCAGATGGAATGAAAATACAAAGGGATTCTTGATCTGGAACTCTGCAAGATAGGGCCACTCTCTGATCGTTGATCATGATTTCTGGGAAATATGGGATGGAAGGAAAAATTCATTTTGTCATGATTTGTAGCAACAATGGCCCTCTTTAACAAATAAATACATGGTAGGGAATCTTCTTTCCCCACCACTCAGGCTGGTCTAATCAAAGTCGTGGAATATTGGCAAGAGGAACCCCCTGACGCAACTTGGAATCATTAGATGTCCACTCACATAGAACTTCATGCTCCAATGCATGTTGATTTTCGACCTTGGAACGATCTCACTTCTTCTAGGAAAAATCAATTTTTTCAAGGAGACGACATCCTAAGATGGAAACACTCCTCGTGAGGCACCTTCACCATCAAGGAAACCTAAAACATAAATGGATCCTCACACTTTCTCTCCTAGGAACCAGTTTGGGAAAAAATATGGTCGATCAAGCACTGGCCAAAAATAGACACTTTCCTTTGGCTCGCCTCACACAAGGGTATCCTTACCTGGGAAAATATCACCAAAAGATTTTTTGTCGAGCTGTCCATTTTCCCTCTTTTTTGGAAGGATTGATAATCTCAAAACCACATAGTAAATCTCTGCTCCTATAGTACGCAAGTATGGTATCACTATGCCTCAATAATGCACACCATGGATCAGAAATGAGAAGGCAATAGGGAGACCTTAAAATAATGGAGAGACTCATCTTTTCATTCCCCCATCCTAAACCGTATATGGAAACTACTTGTGTTCTTCATCCTCTAGCAACTATTGAAAGAGAGAAACCGACAAATCTTTCTTTCATCTCATCTTGAATGGTAGAAAGTTTGGCAACACATAAACAAAAACATCAGAGTAACCATCCTCCTTCATCACTGGAAAGAGGAGGACTTTTCCTCTCCTCCACTGGAAAATTCTATCCTGGACAAATGGATCATCAACTTCCACCCACACTTTTCAAGGAAACCCCAAAGTTTACAAGACAAAGGAAGACCTTCAAACTAGTCTCCTCCTACTCTGGGATTCAAATTAAACTTTGTTGGAGCCTCCAAAGGTGATCCGGGCCCTACATGCTTCAGAGTGATTTTTTGCAACAGTCAAAGAAGCATTTTTCTTATCACAACCGACAACATTGGACATAACAAAAAAAATGAAGATGAGCTCTGGGGTCTCATTAAAGGCTTACAACTTTCTCATGACAATGGGAACAACAAACTGATCATCGAGGGGGATTCTCAAATAATTCTAATCCTTTTTTCAAAAATACTCAACGGGCCGGATCGAGACAACTTCTCCCCTTGCTAGTGACTTACCATAGGACTTAGTCCCATTACAATTCTCATTTCACATCACTTGGTGCTCATTCCCTTGCATCTGACTTACCATAGGACTTAGTCCCATTGCTAGTGACTTACCATAGGACTTAGTCCCATTACAATTCTCATTTCAAATCACATGGTGCTCATTCCCTTGCATGTGAAAAGGAAATCCAATCAGGTAGAAGACAAAATGGATAATATTTGAGTGGATTTAGAAGGAGAAGATATCCTCTATACATCCCCCACCCACAATGATCCACCCCTCCTCCAGGATTACATCGCTAAGGATCTCAACATAGACAACCCCCCAAATGGGGTTTTAGAGTGGTCCACACATCCATCTGAAAATCCAAAGTCCATGACCTCGCCATGGGCCACATGATGACACATGAAGCTCCCTCTGACCTTTATTACCGCTCGATGAACTCTGCAACTCTTCATTTATGTGTGATCCCAACTAAATCATTCAGTGCATCTTGTGTTGTCTTCCCATCATGACTATGGAGATCGTACATTGTCTGATCCTCCTACTCTAGTGTGCAATTACTCTCCGTTATACCTCGTATGGTGACACCCCTCCCTCTAGATTCTATCCATCCCCCTCTCCTTCCAACTACTCTTGCACTCTGTCATTTTCCCTAGTGCCCACCTGAGTTTCCCTATTCGCATATATGTCTCACCCTCACGTTTGTATAGCTATGCCTCACCTTCACGGGAAGCCAAAGAGAGTTGCTCTTTGGTACCAAAATAGAGAGACCATGTCCAGCCAACACCTTCCTACCTTCACTTTTGTGCTCAATTCCTCTACTCCATATTCCACTCAGTCCTCCCTAGGCCATTGTGGTCTTCTTCCTCTATCATCTCCATGGGCTAGACGAGTTGAATGTTTGACCTTAAGGGTAATTCTCTTGGATTTTATCCTGCACCTCTCCCAGATCTTGCCTCGACCTCACAACCAACACTTGCACACCCTTATATTCCACCAACCTTCACTCCCTTGCCACCTCCTTAGTCACCCTCATCGCCACCTTATATTCCTTTTCTAGAGGAATTCAATGTTGAAACACAATAACTTTAAGTGGAAGTGACTTGAGGCCAAGATCTTCTCAAGTAGGCCTCTTCTTCGTGCCTACGACTCATAGATTTAGTCTCAATTATGAAATATTTTGTCTTCGCAATCCATAAGGATGTTGATGACATCCAATTTCGGTTGGAACACTTGGACCAACGTGCATAGAAAATTGAATCTCTGCTATCGACCCTACTTCGCTCTTTATATTCACTAGATTCAGGAACCAATGCCCCACATCTTCGTGGAAGGTTATTATTCCATACTTCTAGGGGGAGGATGAACGATATGTGAACACACGCTCAATGTAAGTTGAGGAAAAGTGAGACCAACCTGTACAGGAAGCCGAGGACAAGCAAGCACAACAAACACCATGATAGTTGGCAGTCGCACAGGTGTCAAAATGCTTGTTTTATTTTTACAAATGTTAGTTGTTTCTGGAAGATTCTTCATAGGCTATTGGACTTTAGCACTCTCAATTTTGTGTTTCGGTCAGAAGATAGGATTTTTTTGGTTCATAGTATGCTCTTCTTTTGGTCTAGAGTATGCATGCATGGGTCTGTTGAATTGGTTTCTCCACATAGTGATTCATACAAATATGTTTAATTATTACTGATTTTTATAGTCAAAGTGTTAAGCTGAGTTGGTTTCCCTTCGGGGAAACTCAACACATCCAAAAATTTCTATCAAGTTGATACTGTAATTTCTTGCTTCATGACAGGTAATATATAGTTTCTAAAAAAAAATTGATTACATCTTTAAGACATTCAAAATTGAAATATGAAGGGATGAAAATATCAAACACAACAAAAATTATATTATTCGAAAACATAATTAAATTTTAAGTAAGTTGGATATCATTTTTATTAAATACAAACTGATATTCTAATTCCAAGGTAAAAGAGAATATATAATTTATATGATTTAAGGAAAATTAAAAACAAAATATATATTTTTAAATAATTTTTTTAATTTTATTTAATAGTATTTTGTTTTTCTTTGGAATAATTTATGGGGAAAGTCATTCGACATGTTAGGACCATGATTTTTGCAGTTAGAGTCAGTCCTAGATGAGTCATAGTCAGTGTGTCAAAGCTTATAAGATCAGTGACCAAATAAAAAGTGTTTTGAAATTATCGAGTAACGGATCTGGCCATAAGTTGGTTAAAGGGGTGTAAGGTTCATCACATTTAAATCGTAAAGGTACACTTCCCTAAGTCTCGATTCATGTCGAAAAGGTGGAAATTATGCACCAAAGTCGAGTCAAGTAGTTGGCATAAATGTCATGTCGAAATATATTATGAGAATCATTCCCAAATCATGAAGTCAGAAAAGTAAACAATCATGGAAATTCTATCATTTATACTTTGCACACTTCAAAAGTGTACCCGTTGCACGAGTTTGTTGTGCAAATACTCAAACTGCTTTATAACTTCTCACCGCCATGGATTTAATGCCATTTTCCATGATTTCATTCTATATCTATTCAAGCATAAGTATTGGTCACCCTGCATGCCTCTACTTCACTTTCATAGTTTGTGCGTCATTTTTAGTTTTTCCAGCAAACTCTGGAGTGCTTCGCTACATAAAATCTATTTGGTGCCAGCCATTACGAAAGTCTATTGTTTTGATTTTCCTGCGTCTCCTCCATTGTTCTCATCCATTTATTAAAGTCTTTTGGAGCTCGCTGCAAACTATATTTTTGGACAAGTTGTTTCTTCTCACAGTCATCCTTATTCCTTCAGAATTTCCTACTGCCTCGCCGAGTTTTCCATTGCGCCAAATTTTTCCATCACACTATGTTGTCACATCAAGTTTTCCCACTATGCTGAATTTTTCCTTCGCACTTTACTTTCGTGCCAAGTTTTCCCATTGCGCCAAATTTTTCCATCACACTTTACTGCCATGCTGAGTTTTCCCACTCCACCAAATTCCTTTGTCGCGCTTTACTGCTGCGCTGAAAATTTATGTTACTGATTTGTTTGTCGTGCAAATATTCATGTTGCTACCTTTTCTTGCAATTTCTACAAAGTTCATCATTCTTATTTTCCATGCAGAGAAGGTATTACAATTCATTACAACACGCATGAAATTAATACATACCAGCATCATGGGAGCTTCCCAAAGAAAAAGAAAGAATGCGACAAGTGGCAAGGCCATGATGTTTGAACCTCGGGATTTGGATTTAATAAATGAAGACCCGACGATTGGGGCATCTTTTGAAGAAGCTGGATGTATACGTTTATGCGAAAGTATTCAAGGATATAATATGACACTAGCTGAGCATTTTGACCTCAATTTTACTGTAGTTAGCATGACAATTGTGGGAATCACTTTCCAGGTGATGGAGGAAACTTTGTCAGTTGCGATGGAGATCCCTCTGCATGGAGAAAATAGTTTAATGGTATTCTCTTAGAAATTGTATCTTATATGGATTTCATCAAGCCTAAATGTTGAAATTCGAAAATCAGAGACGGCATTCCAAGCCAATATCACTAGAGCCCTTCAAGAAACTTTTGAAGATAATAATAAAATATTTCACCTGTGAGAGAAGGTTTGAGAGGGTGTATCCATACCACATGACGTTACTGATGCACTTCACAAGGAAACATCCCTTAAACTTACCTTTCTTCTTGTGTCAAATCCTAGGAAAGATGGAAGACAATGTCTAAGCCAAGGTTGATCATCCAGGGAACAACTTATTCCATTTTTCATTAATTAAGATGTTTGTGGCTGAAGAATTGATACATTTGAACAAGGAATGGAATTATTTTCTAATTCCCGCTAACATTCTAAGAGACCCTAAATGAGACATTCCTCTATCTGCAGAGGAATCAACACTTCATAGTTTAGAGTGAGAAAGGAAGATGTTACTGAAAAAAGAAAAGGGAAAGAAATAGAAGACACGCCACTCATTCAACCAACCTCTAAAAACAAGAGCAGGTCAAGATTGATTGATAAAACTGAGGAGATCCAATCTCCCAGTATATCGTGTACCAAGTCCTCTGCCAAGAAATTTCCCATACACATACTTCAACTAGATCTTGTTGAAGGTGCGAACAAGGGAATTCATGAAATACAAGTGGATTTAGATGAAGAAAATGAAGATAATCAGGAAATGAAGCAACAAATAAAGAAAAACCAACACGTTATAGCCCAATTTTATCAAGAAAATAGAGAGATGAGAAGGAGGCTGGCAGAAAAAATTATTGAAACACCATCTTTGCAGAGTTGAGTAGGTCAGTTTTCCTCTGCCTCGCCCACAACAAGAGAATATAATGTAAATTGGGTTAGAAAACAACTCAGAGAGGCCCAATATGTAATCATTAAGCTTAGGGAGGAAAAGAGGATCTCAAAGGAAAAAATCATGTAACATTTCAAAGAGTGCATATCAGTTGTTGATAATGCATGTGCATCTCTCCTCGGTGCTCAATCAAAATTGAAAATAAATGTGGTCTTGTTGAGATAGGTGAAGAGTTTGAACAAACATAACTTGTATTTAAGAAAAACGATCAGTGATTTAAGGTTACAGGTGAAGTTGGAGGTAGAAGATAAGTAGGAGATAAATCCCCTAACTGAATTAGCAGAAACATACGTAAGGGAGCTCCATTTTTGTCTTTTAGGGTCATGGCATGGAATCTTTCTCCATACATAGCCTTCTTTCTTACGTTAGCAAGAAGTCAAGAACAACACTTGGGCACTGAATATTCTTGTTGCTACCTTTTCTTGCAGTTTCTACAAAGTTCATCATTCTTATTTTCCATGTGGAGAGAGTATTACAATTCATTACAATGTGTGTGAAATTAATATATACCAGCATCATGGGAGATTCCCAGAGAAAAAGAAAGAATACGAGAAGTGGAAGGGACGTGAGGTTTGAACGTCAAGATTTGGAGTTAATAAATGAAGACCCGACGATCAAGGTGTCTTTTGAAGAGGTTGGATGTATGCGTTTCTGCGAAAGTATTCAAGGATATAATATGAAACTAGCTGAGAAGTTTGTGCTCAATTTTATTGGGGTCATCATGACAATTGTGGGAATCACTTTCCAGGTGACGAAGGAAATTTTATCAGCTGCGATGGAGATCTCTCCACGCGGAGAAAAATGGTTTAAATGTATGCCTCTAGACATTATATGTTATGTGGATTTCATCAAGCCTGTGTGTCGAAATCATAAAATTAGAGCCGACATTAAAAGACAATATCCCCTAGAGCCTTTCCAGAAACTTTTGAAGATAATGAGAAAATATTTCACCTGTGAAGGAAGGTTCGACAGACTGTATCCATACTACATTAGGTTACTGATGCACTTCAAAGGGAAAAGACCCTTAAACTTACCTTTCTTCTTGTGTCAAATCCTGGGAAATATGGAAGATAGTGTCGAGGCCAAGGATGATCATCCAAGGAACAACTTATTCCATTTTTCATTAATTAATGTGTTAGTGGCTGAAGAATTGAGGCATTTGAAGAAGGACTGGAATTCTTTTCTGATTTTCGCTAACTTTCCTAGAGACCCTAAATGAGACATTCCTCTATCTACAGAGGAATCAACACTTCATAGTTCATAGAAGAGAAAGGAAGATGTTACTCAAAAAAGAAAAGGGAAATAAATAGAAGACATGGCATTTAGTTAGTCGACATCCCAGAAGAAGAGAAGTTCAAGATTGGCTGATAAAACTGAGGAGATCCAAGCTCCCAATAGACTACACACCAAGTCTACTACGAAGAAATTTCCAATACACACAGTTAAACTAGATCTTGTTGAAGGTGTGAACAAGGGAATTGATGAAAGATAGGTGGAGTTAGGTGAGGATCATGAAAATACTCAGGAAATGAAGAAACAAATAACGAAAGCGCAACACATTATAGCAAAATTTTATCAAGAAAACATAGATTTGAGAAGGGGATGGAAGAAACGATTATTGAAACACCAGCTTCGCAGAGTCGAGGAGGTCAGTTATCCCCTACCTTGCCCACAACAATAGAAAATAATGTAAATGGGCTTAAAAAACATCTCAGAGAGGCCCAAGATGTAATCATTGATCTTAGGGAGGAAAATAGGATGTCAGAGGAAACAATCATGGAACATTTCAAAGAGTGCATACCAGTTGTTGATAATGCATGTGCAACTCTCTCCAGTGCTCAATCAAAACTGAAAAGATATGCGGTTTTGTTGACACAAGTGAAGAGTTTGAACAAACAAAACTTGTCTTTAAGAAAAATGGTAAGATATTTATGGTTATAAGAGAAGTTGGAGGCAGAAGATAAGGACGAGATAAATCCCCTAATTGGAGTTGCTAAAGCATAAGTAAGGGAGCTCCATTTTTTTCTTTTTGGTTCATGGCATGGAATATTTCTCCATAGATAGCCTATTTTATTATGTTAACAAGAAGTCAGACGCAACACCTGCGCAATGAGTATTCATTGCGCAAGCATTGTAATCTTACCTAATGACGATAGATGGTATTAATGAAACACGTGCAAGTTTTGAAGGAGATGCATGGTTCCCAACCATTTCATCCACTTGGAGTTGCGCGCGCCACCCCAAATGGGCATCCGCTGCACAAAATTGCCATGCGCATGCTATAGCCAGTAATCACGCAACACCAACCACATTCTGCTATACAAAGGTGGAAGAGCTTCCAACACTACACATGATTACTTGAGCACCCCTTAGAATAAAACATTGATTTAACACAACTAGATGGTCGAATCTTACTCATGACCAAATGATTGAAAAAAATATGTCGGTTATGTTATGATTGGGCGCAATTTGGTTTCTATTTTTACTAAATTGTGTTGAAGAGGTTGTCCAATGGGAGAGTAACAGAGTCCATGATTCTAGGGGGAAGTAGTTCAAACCTAGCAGCCCAGAAGGACGTTAGTTTTCTATATATTGGGTATTTTTTATGTAAGCCAGGTTTAAAAAAAAGTGTAGACATGGCACTCTTGAATGTAATTTTCTAAATCTGATGGAAATATAAATGTAGAGGTCCCGAGACTTGCGATGAAAATAGTATCGTGGTGGTGGTTTTATGTTTTATGATCTTATCTTCGTATGTACTTCTTGTTTCATGCAAATTCGTGTATGTTTCATTCGTTTAAATTGGAAATATTTAAAGGGTTTAAAATTCATCTCATGGTGCTTTAGACTCAACCATTTAAACTCTATGTTTTCTTCTAATTTAGGTCAGAATTCATCTCTAATGTTGCTCTGATTTTCTTTATGTTTTTCCTTTCTTTCGTGATACACAATGATATTGAAACTGAAATACCATTATCTATTTAGCCTTTGTCCTATCAAATCTTCCCCTACCAATCAGTGATTTTTCTTGTTTTCAAGGGGTTGAGTCCATATCCTAAAAGTTACTATACCTCCTTGCCAGTGAAACTAGAAAAAAAAACTTTATCAAGCATCTACATCTAGTCATAGTCCAAAGTTATTATCTATCAGAGAATAGGTCTCAGAGAGAGCCCTCTCTATATCGGGAAGGCTGGTTTCCAGTCTTAAATTTGGTTTGACGGTTACCTTGGTATATCGTTTTCTTTAGTCCAACAATTTATCAAGTGCTAACTTCTTGTCGTTTTTAGGATGGTAACTAGGGTAAACCATATTTTGTAAAAAGAGAGATTTTTTTGATAACTTACTCATTTAAAAGCTTGACATGTCACTTGTGGAAATTAAACCTCTATGGGAAAAACACACCTTAGCGCAAACCACTCTGGCTAAACCCAATTAAAAATTTTCATTTAATAGTAGTTGAAGTGGATCTTAATTTATATAGACAATTACAATGAACTGGGAGTCAATTATATAGTAGTCGTTTGAAAGAGCTTATCGTCCAGTTGAATTCTAGACTTTTTTCCATTGGTTTTTCTCAAAACTTACGAGGTTGGATGGACACTCTCCAAAATTGTCAGAAATACAGAAAGACACCCTACTTGTAGCTTAAGATAATTCAAAGGAGAGAGAGCATGATGATTTGATCCATTCAGTATCTTCAAAACACCGTGGACACCTTGGGCTTTTGAAACAATCATGGACACCACTGCTCCTAGTGAATTTAATTTTCTAGTTTGAATATGCATAAAAATGATAACGAGAGTGGAAACCAAGGATGTTCCTTCCGATGTTTTAATTTACCATGAGAAAGTTTTGCAATTTAGCATCGATTATCCTTTGTTTATTATTTTTACCATCGATTAGCTGCTAGTTGTTATTTGATTGAAGGTAGACATATTTCAACTCTATATGACTCGCATGATATAATATTCAATTAAATAGTTTATCATACACATCACACTTCTTAATTTATAAAATTCATTGTAAGGTATGCACTTCTTTTTAAATTCCAGATAATCAAGAAAGAGCACAATGGAGTGAATTAGTCATAGAGTGAAGTTTATTTTGAGTAGTGAAGTTTTACATTCCATAACCAAAATTTAGCTACAATGATGAATACCAATTGATCAGATCGGTTGTGTTTCATAGTCGGCATCGAGAGATCGAGGAGATCTAGCAGACCATGTCCATTTGAAAAATGTGATGCCTGAGTTTTCGATTTTCAGTTATCTTGGTTGTTCCAGCTGTGTAACCATAGCTGCCACTTGTTGATCAACCTATGCCACGTTTTTTTTTTTTGTTGCCTAACTCCTCAACAGAGCTGTTGGGCATTATTTAAAGACTTAGTTTTTGTAAAAATGAATGTTGTGATCATTTTGGTGTAGCATTTTGTAAAGACAAAGGTTCTCTTTTATTTTTTGTATTTTTTCATGTGACAAAGAGTTGCTCATTTGTTTTGTTGTATCTTTCATGTAATAGATGCACTCTGCTGTGATTTTATGAAGTTTTTTCTGATATAAAACCAAGGTTGTCTCTGTAACTTGTTGTAGCATTTTGGGTTGTCTCTATAACTTCTTGTAGCATTTTATTTGAAAACACAACATTTAAAAAAAGTTTTTTTTTTTATTAAAGTTTCTTTCGGAAATTTCTTCTAGACAAGATTTGAGTTTGTTTGGGTTTGATTATATATTCATATAACTCATTTTAAGCTCAAATCTTTCACTTGGTATCAAAACAGAGTTTGTGGCTATTTGCAACGAAAAGAAGGAGACAATGGCCAAAAATAACAATTCAGTCTAGTAATAGATTCCTTTTTTTGTGGGGAAAATTATGAGTATTGGAGTGTGAAGGTGAGAAACTTTCTCATATCACAAGATTTATGGATGCTTGTTTGGGCAGGGTACACAGAGCTAGTTGATCAAGCTGATTATAATGCATTATCAATTGATCAGAAGATAGAATTGAAGGAGAATAGGAAAAGGGATGCTAAGGCTCTATTTCTTCTTCAAACAGGAGTTGATAGCTCTGTGTTTCCAAAAATTACAGAATGTGGAATTTCCCATAATGCTTGGGAAACTTTGGAAAAATCTTATAAAGGTTCTATCAAGGTAAAGGTTTTTAAACTCCACATGTTGAGATGATATTTTGAGTCTCTATCTATGAAAGAAAGTGAAAATGTTGAATTTTTTTATCACTAGAGTTCAAAATATTGTAAATGTTATTCATGCTCATGGTGAAATACTTGAAGATAGGAAGATTGTTGAAAAGGTTTTAATAAGACTTCCCAAAAAGTTTGATCCAATTACTATTTCTATAGAAGAGACAAGGGATTTATCTCAGCTAACCCTTATTGATTTATTTGGTAGTATTCAAATTCATGAAGACAGGTTGAAAAAGAATAAGGAACCTTTTGATCATGCTTTTCAAAGTAAGTTGAAAGTTGATGAGAAGAAGAAACAGTTTTCATCTGCAATGACTGAAGCTTCTACTCCTTTTTTTAGAGGAGGTAGAGGTCATGGAAGACATACAGGAAAAGGTGGCTGAGGTAGAGGAAGAAGCAACAAATCTGGTAGAGGCATTTTTCATTGTAGCTACTGTAATAAAGACGGTCACCTTGAAAACTATTGCTTTAAGAAGAAGAGAGACACCTCTCAAGCAAATTTCAGCAAGGAAGAAGTTGAAATCTCTCAAACTATGTTTCTTACAGGTAATTGTCTTGAAGCTAAAGATGATTTTACATGGCATTTAGATAGTGGTTGTTCAAATCATATGACTAGAAACAAAATTTTGTTTGTAAAGTTAGATAAGAGTGTGAAGGGAAACGTAAATTTTGGCAATGATAATGAAGCAGATATAATGGGTAAAGGTACCCTTGCCATAAAATTCAAGAATGGAGGTTTTATGTATATACAAGATACTTTGTGTGTTCTAGGTTTAAGGCAAAATTTGATTAGCATAGGGTGGCTAAACTCTAAAAATTACAAGACTGTTTTTGAACGAATATTTTGTAGGATTTTTAACAATACTGCCCTAGTTGTTGAAGTTCCTATGACATAAAATAGGATGATTTTGATGAGAATGGAATCAAATGTATCTTGTTTGAATGTATCAGTTGATGTGTCTTGGCTTTGGCACAAAAGGTTAGGAAACATTAATTTTGGATCTCTTTCTATGCTGCAAAAGAAGAATTTAGTAAGAGGTTTATCTTGTTTCACAAATCGTGGTAACAAGTTATGTGAAGGTTGTGTAATAGGGAAGCAACACAGAGATAGTTTTCATTTTCATCAATTTAGAGTAGTAGAGCCTTTGGATTTAGTACATGCAGATAATTTTGGCCCAATGCAAACTTTGTCCTTTGCCGAAAACAAATATTTCCTTCTTTTTGTCGATGGTTTTTCAAGAGTGTCCTCGGTTTATTTTCTAAGTGAGAAGTCTCAAGCTTTTATTTTAAAAAAAAAAATTAAAGCACTTTTTGAGATGCAACCAGGATACTATTTGAAAGTCTTGAGAACTGATCGAGGTGGAGAATTCACCTCTGATGAATTCAAATGATTTTGTAATTTACATGGAATCAAGAAGGAGTTAACTAATGCATATACTCCTCAACAAAATGGAGTAGCAGAGAGAAAAAACAGAACAATTGTAGAGATGGCGAGATGTATGTTAAAAGAAAAGAGTTTGTCAAACATGTATTCGGAAGATGTAGTCCATAAAGTTGTTTCTATCCTTAACAGAAGTCCTAGAAAGATGGTAAAAAATTATACTCCTTATGAAGATTGGTTTTTTAGAAAACCAACAATTTCTCATCTGAAAATTTTTGGGTCTGCACGCTTTGTTCACATTCATTCACAACAAAACAAAAATTAGATGGAAAATCAGTGAAATGTATTTTCATTGGATATTCAGAAGAAAGCAAGGCTTATAAGTGTTGTGATCCACTTACTAATAAATTTTATGTTAGTAGAGATGTGATCTTTGATGAAGGGAGAGTTTATCAAAAGAATGAAGGAGAAGATAAAGACCTTACCCCACATATTGAAAATTTGATTTTTGATAACAATGATCAATATTTGCATCCTCTATTGTAAGAAATGTAGGCTAACCTTCAAGGAGTTATCCATCAAATTCATATTTATCTTCTCCATCAACCGGATCTCAAGTTTATACTCAAACAACACCTCCATCTAGTCCTCCTAGAAAAACAAGAAGTTTGAAAGAGATTTATGAGACATGAAGGTATGATAATGATCATTTTTCTCTTGTTTCTTCTACAAATGTTGAGCTTGCCAATTTAAAAGAAGCTTGTTTTGTTGAGCCATGGGTGCAAGCAATGGAGGATAAAATGTCTCAAATATGGAAAAATGACACATGGGAGATAGTTGAACTCCCTCATGGAAAATATTCCTTTGGAGTAAAGTGGATTTACAAGATGAAATATAATATGGATGGAAGCATTTCAAAACACAAGGCACGTTTAGTTGCAAAGGGGTATGTGCAACAAGAAGGCATTGACTATGAGGAAACGATTTCCCTTGTAGCAAGACTTGAAAAACAATAATTTTTCTTTCCGTTGCATCTCAGTTAAAGTTGAAAGTTTATGAGATGGATGTCAAATATGCTTTATTAAATGGATATTTGAAGGAAGAAGTTTATGTTGAAAAACCTCAAGGTTTAATTGTTGAAGGTAAAGAAGATAACGTGTATAGGCTTAAGAAGGAACTTTATGGTCTTAAAGAAGCTCCTAGAGCTTGGTACTCTAGGATTGATAAATACCTTCATGATCATGGTTTTGTTAAGTGTTCTTCGGAAAGTGCAGTCTACAAAAAGGTCATTGGATCAGATTTTATTATTCTCTGCTTGTATGTAGATGACTTATTATTTATGGGCACCTCAATATCACTTGTGAAGGAGTTTAAAGAAGAAATAAAATTAGAATTTGAGATGCTTGATTTGGGAGAAATGTAATATTTTTTGGGCATGCAAATCAGACAATCAAATCAAGGTATATCTATTTGTCAAACCAAATATGTTGAAGACATATTGAGGAGGTTTAACATGAAGAATTGTAAAGTTGTGAGTACTCCTCTTGTTGTTGGGAGAAAATTGATGAAAGAAGATGAATCTTCTCTCTGTGACGCCACTCTCTATAGATCCATGGTTGATAGCTTAATATATCTAACCACTACTAGACCAGACATTATGTTTTCTATAATTCTAGTTTGCAGGTTCATGAATACACCTCGTGAGTCTTATTGGCAAGCAGCTAAAATAATACTCAGCTATGTAAGTTGTACCAGATTTTTTGGATTTTTTTATAATGCTACTAATAATTTCAACATTGTAGCATACAGATGTAGATTGGGTAGGTAGCTTGGATGATCGCAAAAGTACTTCACGATATGTTTTTTTTTTTTGGAGGAAATCTAGTTTCCTGGAGAAGCAAAAAGCAACCCACAATTTCTCTTTCTACAGTGGAAGTGGAGTACATTGCAACATAATCTACAAGAACTCAAGTCATATGGATGGAAATATTGTTAGAATAATTGGGCATGGAAATTTTGACACCTATTAAAGTTTATTGTGACAATCAAAGCACAATCTCCGTGACAAAGAATCCATTTTTCCATAGCAAGAGTAAACACATTGACATTCTCCATCACTTCATTAGAGAGCTTGTCCAACAAGAGTTTTTTTTTTTTTGAATTTTGTAAATCTGAAGATCATCTTGCAGACATTTTTACAAAGGTTCTTCCAAAAGATCGATTGGTGAAATTTAGATCAAAGTTGGGAATCCTCAAACTTGACATCAAGGGGGAGATTGAAAAACATGATGCATGAGTTTTCGACATTCAGTTATCTCAATTGTTCCAGCTGTGTAACTGTAGTTGCCACTTGTTGATCAACCTCTGCCATGTTTTTTATTTTTTTTGCTGCGTAACTCCTCAACCGAGTTGTTGGGCATTATTTAAAGACTAAGTTTTTGTAAAAGAGAATGATCTGATCATTTTGGTATAGTGTTTTGTAAAGACATAGGTGGTCTTTTATATTCTGTAGTTTTTCATGTGACAAAGAGTTTCTCATCTGCTTTGTTGTAGCTTTCATGTAATAGATGCATTCTGTTGTGATTTTATGAAGTTTTTTTTTATATAAAACCAAGGTTGTCTCTGTAACTTGTTGTAGAATTTTGGATTGTCTCTGTAACTTGCTGTAGCATTTTATTTGAAAACACAACATTTAAAACACAATTTTGTTTTTTGAGTAACGTTTCTTTGGACAAAATTTCTTCCAAACCGGATCTGAGTCTGTTTGGGTTTGATTATATAGTCATATAAATCCTTTTAAGCTCAGGTCTTTCACCATTTTCCATTCACATTTTGACTGACCTTTATTTTCTTCAAGCCACCAGTCGGACGGGATATGAAGTCTATCAATCAATAAGTCACGGCTCTTATTGACAAGAGTTGGATCTCTACCTGAAAATTTGAAGGATTTGTTCTCCCCAACAAAGCCATCGAGTAAATAGAGATAAACCTCTAAATTATGGAAGTCAGAAAGATTATGAGTGTCCTTCAAGAAGGGAGAGTTATCGTTGTCCAGAGAAAGCTGGATGCCCACATGAAAATATGTCCAGGGAAACCAACTGAGTAGTTTGCTGGCCTATCCCATGTTCTCGTTCAGAAAAATCCCAGGGACATTTGGAACAACATCATGCTTGTTAACAATCCTTAGAATATTGACGCCAGTATCCTCCTTACGTTGGGAGAACATTGACGACACCCTGGATATCTTGCCACAGATAAACAACTTGTGGTCGCCCTATTTGTGTGGGCTGATCACCATCCCCGTTATTTATTCTTGGGGAAGAGGAACTCAATGGATACTTTAGGTGTGAGGCCCACAAATCCTTTGTATAAAGCGGAAATGCAAATTGGACCATCCTATGTCGGAGTGTATAATTGGAATTTAGATGATGCTTGCAGTTTCTGGAAACAAATTGTATAGGAGGTTGTTGTTTTCTTTCTGAAAGACTGTAGAGATATAATTGAGAGACAAATATTTACTAATATTTAGTTGGTATATATAGGATTCTATTAATCTCAAAATACAGAAGTCTGAGTCAATGATCATAGTCCGAGTTATCGTTCGCAGACTCAACAAAGTGAGACCTACCATTCTCATTGACCATAGTCAGTCCTACCATTCTCATTAGTTTAATGCTGAAATTATATTGGAATACTACATTCCATAGAGTAGAGAGACTGATTATTGGGTGTGTTCACACGTTTTCGACTGTATTTGATATCTAATTATTTGGATTTTATCTATGATGAAAATTAAGGGGTATTTTTTGTCATATTCTCTTTATCTAATATAGCTTAAATGGATCTAATGGTCAAGAACATGTTGTCATCTTCTCCTTAATTAATATAGCTTAAGTGGGCCTAATGGTTAAGAACATGTGTTTCCTCTTAAGAGGTCACAGGTTCAAATCCAGAGGGGGGTAGGGTATGTTTACCATTGTGCTTCGGGCTTTATAAAGGTATTGTTCCATATATGGGCTTCTTATATAGATGTACCACTAATAGATCACATACAAATATAGCTCAAAGATCTATATCAATCATTGTTTATTCATCCACGTATCATCCTATCTCCTTCAAAGGATGGATTTGGATCTTATTATTCTATATTGGTTACTACCAAGAGACAGAGGGAGAACTTTCTAGTTTGATGTAATCTCCATGATCTGAATAACAAGACAACTGATGCCTATGCGGTGGACGTAGCCCAACGTTTGGGTGAACCACGTGAAATCCTTGTGTTTATAATCTGTGTGTGATTGTTAATTATTATATGTGAATTGTGTTTTCCACATTTGTAATTCTAACAAGTGGTATTAGAGATGGTTGGAGGAGAGAGGTGTCGAGGGCGTCAAATTTCAGAGGAGAAGCAACTTCTATGTGAGTTGCGTCGATCTCCACATCGTCGCGGGTCCCTCCTCTTGAAGGGTGCGACATCTTATTACTCAGACTTATGCTGGTGAAAAATACTGAGATTGTCATGGTTTAGGGTTGAGGAACAGTGCATAGATCTTTCAAGATCACCGCACTCCAAGTGTATCAAGAGGTGCAGACTCACCTCACTCTAGTGGTAGCATGAGGTGCGGTGACTCGTTTTAAAATCAAAATCCATGGTCTCCTTAAATTAACTCACTTGTTTTTTATGAAGTGAAACAAATTTATGGTATGGTCTATTTTTTGAAAAGGTTAAGGTATTAAATTTGTACAGGTGGAGGATTTATGAAAAGGTGAATTTATATTATATGATATTATATTAAAAGCATAAATTCATGTGGGTGGATGCTTTATATAATATATTTGAGGTGGCCTTTTTTATATATTATTAAAAAAAAATTTAATTAAACTTTTTTACCAATCATTCCTCCACATTATTTTTTAAAAAAGGGTCTTGGGATTTTTTTGTAAGTAGTGGATATTAGGAGATTTTTTGTGCTAATGGCTAAGATGCAGAGTTTGAAGTTTGAAGTTGAAAATTTCAGTGCTAACAACAACTTTCAAGTTTGGAAGATCAAGATGCGGGATTTAATGGTGCAATAAGGGTTGCAAAAAGCATTGGCACGCAAGTCAAAGAAACCAACAACAATGAAAAATGATGAATGGGAAGATCTCGATGCAAAAGGTCTTAGTACCATTCATTTATGTCTGGTGGATGATGTTTTGTTTAATATCATAGGAGAGGATATTGTTGGGTATATATGTTATATTCTTTGCATGTGTGTGTGTGGGCGCGTCAGGTTCGAAAACTATGTATTTTGTGTTGTGTGCGTCTGGCGCTTTCCATGGGGGTCCCAGGGGGGGGTAGGTATGTCCCCCCCCTAGTTACGCGAAGCGTTCGGCAACGAGCGGTAATCCGGGGTAGCGCCCCCAAATTTTTTTTTTGGGCGAGTTTTGCTATTTTGAGCAGTTTTCTAAATTAATCCCCGATTAAGGGATTAGGGTTTTGGTATCTATGGAATACCTAAAAACATTGTATATATTGTATGGTGAATGGTGAAATTTGATATAATGAATATAAGAAAGTTTTTCCCGGTTGAGGGTTTCTGGTATAAATCTTTGTGTACTTTGTGTTTGAGCCATTGATTAATTTTTGTTTTGCATAAGAATCTATATGAATTGCTTTACTTCGCAGGTTTAAAACTTACATGTGGTATCATAGCTTATTTTTGGCTTAAGAGGGATGCCTTTGTTGTTGAGGGTTTGGCTCGGTCTTGATAGATCAATTTTATCATGGGTCTGTGATAAACGTGGGTTTAGTTGGAGATTTTGTAGTGGATATTCGAGTGTAGAAAGAGGAATGGTGAGCTCTTATAGAATCGATATAGAGAAGTTAAACGGTAAAAAAATTGAGCTATGGAAGCTCAAGATGGAGGACCTTCTTGTAGACAAATAACAATGGATCGTTGTGGATCCTGGTACATAACCTATTGGTATGCAGCCTACTGCCACATAGTCGACTAGTACACAACCTACTAGTACACAAACCACTAGTACACCACTTACTGGTATGTCAAAGGAAGATTGGGAGAAGTTGAACAAAGGAGCAAGGAGTACTATCTGGCTCTGCCTGATAGATTCAGTGTTGTTGAATGTCTCGGGAGAATCTACAACCAAGGAACTATGGGATAAGTTAGGGAATTTGTATCAATCAAAGTCCGTGGTAAACAAGTTGTTTCTTCGAAAGAATATGTATCATATTAGGATGGAAGATGACGATTCTATGACAGAACATATAAATGCCTTTAATACTCTGTTAAGTCAACTTGTCTCTGATATTAGTACGATTGTAGAAGAAGATAAGTGTATTACTTTTCTATGTTCTTTTCCATACTCTTGGGATAATCTGGTTGTAGCAATTAGTAGTACCACTCAATCTACATTGAAGTATGAGGGTGTAGTTGCATCCTTATTATCTGAAGAGATGAGGTAGAAAAACATGGATGGTCATAGCACAGATGAATTATTTGTAAGAGGGCGTACCCAAAACAAGAATCCTAGTAATTCTATGGGGGAGGGAGACCTAAATCTACTCGTAGATCTAAGTCTCCAGAAAAATCTTTGAGGAAATAATGGAAGTGTGGTAAAACAGGGCATTATAAGAAAGATTGCAAGTCTAAGAAGGTTGATAAACCAAAGGGATCTGATAGTAACTCTTCCACAAAGGAAAGAACCTCCACTGAAGAAGGAGGTGATGTTTACCTGGCATCTGCAGGTACACATGCAGATCGTGAGGTATGGTTCATCGACTCAGGTTCGTCATACCATATGACTCCTCATAGTGAGTGGTTCTCTAAATATGAAAAATACAATGGCAGTGATGTATTCCTTGGAGATGAATCGATAGCCAAAATCATGGTACGTGGAAGGATTAAGTTGTTGATAAAAAATGGAAGGATTAGAACTCTCCCTCGGGTTCTGCACATTCCAAAACTTGCCAAGAGCCTAATATTTGTAAGCAAGTTGGATGATGCAAGAGTGGATACTGTATTTGGAAATAACACTTGCAAGATAGTACGAGGAGAAATGGTGTTGATGAGGGGAGTTCGATGTGGAATTATTTACAAGTTGCTGGGAAGAATTTCTGCTAATGGGTGTAACAGTTCTATTGTCCCTCAGAAGAGAAATGAAGGAGACAATACCAATACCATTCCTGAAAAGAAGACCATGTTGTGGCAACAAAGAGTGGGGCATATTGGAGAAAAGGGCCTTCAAACACTACATGGTAAAGGCATGGTTGAAGGTATGTCTAATTGCACTCTGGATTTTGATTTATGTGAAAATTTCATATATGGTAAACATAATTGAGTAAAATTCCCATCTGGTGCTACAAGAGAAAAGGGGATCTTAGAATTGATACACAGTGATGTGTTTGGACATGTGCTTGTTCCATCACAAGGTAAGTCTATGTATTATGTTTCATTCATAGATGATTTCTCAAGGTACAAATGGATTTATTTTTTTAGAAAGAAATCTGAGGTATTTGATAATTTTAAATATTTTAAGGCTCTGGTAGAAAATCAGACAGAGAAGAAAATAAAAGTATTGAGAACAGATAATGGTGGAGAATTCTGTGGAAATGAATTCAAAGAATTCTATAAGAAGTGTGGTATAGCAAGGCAGAAGACTACTCCATACACTCCTCAGTAGAATGGAGTTGCCGAAAGGATGAGCAGGACACTGATGGAAAAAGAAAGGAGCATGCTTAGCAGTGCCGAGTTAGGACAAGAATTCTAGGTAGAGGCAGTGGGTACAACATGTTACCTAGTCAATCAATCACCTTCATCAACATTGGATGATAAAACTCCACACGAGCTATAACTGAAAATAAACCCTCTCTTCAACATCTTAGAGTGTTTGGTTGTGATGATTATGTACATGTTATAAAGGAAAATAATAGTAGGATGGATAAAAAAGTTTAAAAGTGTATCTTTATTGGTTATAAAGATGGTGTGAAAGGCTATAAGATTTGGAACCCAGAAACTAAGAAGACTGTTTACAGTCAGGATGTTGTTTTTAGAGAAGTGAAAGATGTGTCCAAATAAGAATTCCTACCAAGGAAAGATGAACCTGAGAAAATAGAGATAGAGTTGGATGATGGAAAATATGAATCATCTGAAGAAGATGAAGCAGAAGAATAAGAATACCCTCATACCCTAGTATTGAGGAGATCAGTGAGAGAAATAAGGCAACCGAAAAGGTATAGTCCACTTGATTTTCGTTCCAATTTTTCTTTATCTGTTACTGATAATGATCCCAGAACTGTCAGGGAAGCAGTGAACTCAGAGGATAGTAAACTCTGGAAGAAGGCCATGGTTGAAGAAATGGATGCCTTGGATAAGAATGAGGCATGGGATATAGCTGAGTTTCCAGCTGGAAGAAAATATGTTGGTAGAAAATTGTTGTTTAAGAAGAAGTTTAATGCAGAAAGAAAATTTAAGAAATACAAATCTCAGTTAGTAGAAAAAGGTTATTTCGAGGTAGAAGGAATTGACTTTGGTGAGATTTTTTCTCATGTTTTTAAGTTAACTTCTATTATATTTCTTTTATCTATTGTTGTTGCTTTTGATCTCGAGGTGGAACAGATGGATGTGAAGACAACATTCCTACATGGGGATCTAGAATAAGAAATATACATGAAGCAACTAGAAGGCTTTGTAGTAAAGAGAAATAAAGAGATGGTTTGTAAGATAAAGAAGTCACTATATGGTCTGAAGCAATCACCTAGGATGTGGTACCAAAATTTTGACACAAAGATCCTTGGATTGGGATTTGTGAGAAGAAGGGTTGATGATTGTGTATATTCCAAGCAGGTTGGTAATCACTTCATTTATGTAGTGTTGTATGTTGATGACATGTTGTTGGTAGGAAATAACATGGATGTTATCAAGGAGGTGGAATCACAGCTATCCTCCAAATTTGATATGAAGGATATCGGTGCTGCTAACTTCATTTTGGGAATGGAAATTAAAAGAGATCGTGCAAACAAGAAACTCTGGTTGAATCAGAGAAAATATGTTGAGACAATATTGCAAAGGTTTAATATGCATGGAAGTAAACTGATCAAGGTTCCTATTCCTATAGGTGTAAATTTATCTATAGATCAATGTTCCAAAACACATGAAGAAGAAGAGGACATGTCCCATGTTCCATATGCAAGTGCAGTTGGGAGTTTGATGTATGCAATGGTCTGTACTAGACTGGACATTTCACATGCAGTGGGAGTTTTGAACATGTATATGTCAAAAACAAGGAAGGAGCATTGGACAACAGTAAAGAGGGCCTTCAAGTAAAGAGTGGTGGACATACATGGCTTTGTTGATATAGACTAGGCTAGAGATATGGATTGCAAAATATCTATAAGTGGGTATGTGTTTAACCTATTTGGAGGAGCAATCAGTTGGATGAGCAAAATACAGGCTATAGTGGCACTCTCAACCATAGAAGTTGAATACATGACAGCCACTCAGGCAAGCAAGGAATCCATATGGTTACAGAGATTGTGTTCAGGCATTGGGTTGGTTCAACAAGTAGTGATATTAGTGTGACAGTCAGAGTGCAATCTTCCTGGCAAAGATCCCAACTTATTATTTGAAGACAAAACATATTGATGTTGAGTATCACTTTGTGAGAGACATGGTTGAGGAAAATAAGGTGTCGCTAGAAAATGTTGACACTTTGAAGAATGTTGCAGATTTATTGACAAAGTCTGGGAGCACATAAAATTTCTCTTGGTATAGAGTAAGAATGCACATTTATTCATTGGATTGTTGACTATATAACCTTGTGGACCCCTGGATGCAAAGAAAACAACAACTGGAAGAATGTTGGGTATATGTTATATTCTTTGCATGTGTGTGTGTGGGTGCGTCAAGTTCAACAACTGCGTCTGATGATCCCTCTAGCAGTGTTTTTTTTGTCGTGTGCACCGGGATATTCCAAGGGGGGAGAAAGTATCCCCCCCCGGTTACGCGCAGTGTTCGGGGTAGTGCCCCGAAATTTTATTTTGGGCAGTTTTTGCTATTTTTAGCGGATTTTGCTATTTTTAACAGTTTTCTAAATTAGTCTTAGATTAAGGGATGAGGGTTTTAGTATCTACGGAATACCTAAAAACATTGTATATATTGTATGGTGAATGGTGAAATTTGATATAATGAATATAGAAAGGTTTTCTCGGTTGAGGGTTTCTGGTATAAATCTGTGCATACTATGTGAATGAGCCATTGATTAATTTTTGTTTTGCTTAAGAATGTATATGCATTTATTTACTTCACAGGTTTAAAAGTTACATTTAACATCAAGCTTATGGAGCAAGTTGGAAAGTCTATATATGACGAAGTCCTTGACGAGCATAATCCACCTATACAGTTTGTGTATGAAAGAAGGTACAAAAGTTGATGACCATTTAAATACCTTCAATACCCTTATAGTTCAATTGACTAGTATGGAAGTTAAATTAGAAGATGAGGATAAGGCTATTACACTATTGTATTCGTTTTGTGAGTCTTGGGATAATCTAGTCACCTGTATTAGCTTTATCTCAACAAATGTTTTAGATTATGAATATATTGTGAGCGATTTGTTGGCTGAGGAGATGAGGAGATAACCTAGTAAAGAAACCTCAACTTCAAAGACGATGTTGGTGAGAGGTTGAAATAAAGAGAAGAATGGGATAATTTTTTCTCGATCTAAGTCAAGACACAGAAAGGGTAAAGAAAAATGTTGGTATCATGACAAAACATGATGTCTCAAGAAAGATTGTTGGAAGAGAAAGGAATCTGAGGAAAACTCTACGAAGGAAGCAAATTTGGTTGTAACAAATTCAGGTATGACTAATCAAGTTTTATCTGTTTCTAGTAATTTACAATATCAAGAAGAATGACAGTTAGATTCAGGTGCCTCCAACCACACGTGCTCACATAGAAATTGGTTCATTTCTTACCAATCTGTTGATGAGGGTGTAGTGTTTATGGGAAATGGTACTCTCTGTGAAACTGTTGGGGTTGATAGTATTAGAATCAGGATGTTTGATGATATTGATAGGGAATTAATGGATGTTAGATATGTACCTGAGCTTAAATCAAATTTGATTTCATTTGGAGTGTTGGATTCTTGTGGACATAAGTATACATGTCAAGGTGGAGGACTCACATTGTCGAAAGGTAATTTAGTAGTGATGAATGCAACAAAGGTTGATAACCTTTATAAGCTGGAAGGGAGTACTGAAGTGGCATCTGAAGTGAAAGATGTATATTCTTGTTTATGGCAGAAGAATCAAGAGCATAAGAAAAAAAAAAAATTGGAAGTATTGGTAAACGGTAAATCATTTCCAGACTTAAAATCTTTGTTTCTGGATTCTTGCTTGTTTTATATCTCTGCAAGTTATGATGGTGGTATAAAGGGATGTTGTGTGTGGGATCCTACTTCTTACAAGGTCATCATTGATAGATATATAATATGCATGGAACAATAAAAAGGGTTGATTCAATATGGGAAACGTAAATTTGTTTACATGCTAGCTAATTCGTTGTATGGCCTATTAGTACCCAGACAAATATACAAGAGGTTTGAATCCTTCATAGTGAGTCCGAATTTTTCAAAGGGTAGGAATGACTAAACAATTTATAGTACATTGACAATATTGATGTTATTTGTTGATGATATGCTCGATGCAATCCAAAGCATGGATACAATCAGTAAAAAAATGACTTAGGTGGACATGAAAATTGAGATGAGGGATCAAGTAGCAGCAAAACAAATTATGGGCATGGAAGTATACAGAAATGGTAATGGTAAGTTGTGGTTCGAGTTCATAATGAAAATTATAAAACTAGTTTTTATCCCTCTTGCTTTCCATTATAAGTTTTCTTCAAGCATAGGTCTTGTCTATAAAGAAGAATAGGTTATATCTCGTGTAAGTTCAGTAGGAGGTCTGTTGTATGTGATGAAGTGGTTAAGAACATATGTTTCACATGCTAATGATGTTGTCAGATATGTGGCAAATTCAGTGTTGCAGTGAAATGGGTGCTTCAGCATTTCAGAAGCACAAATGTCACCTATAATGGTTACATGAGATGAGTTGTGATAATTGTAATAGGAGGAGATCTATCACTAAATATGTTTTACAACACAATTGTGGAAGACGTGTTGGAGGTAGAGTGACCCCTCAGGAAATCCAAAGTCATGCAAGTCTCACAGGGGAGATCATGAAACCAATTTTATTAGAGAAGTTGTAGTGGCACTTAGATTCTCTTGACTTGCAGAAAAGGTGATGAACAAAAGGAAGGAGCAAGGTATCAGGTTAATTGTTGTGAAGGTGGAGATAATTGGGATTTGGTGACAATGAATTCCTTCAAAGGATGGATTTGGATCATATTATTCTGCATTGGTTACAACCAAATAGACCAAGTTAAAATATGGATAGGGATTACATTTAATAATCAGTTTGTTATAAATTTATATAAATACATGTAAGCTTGTAGAGAAAGAGAGAGATAGAGTAAGAACTTGCTAGTCTTAATTCTAATAGATATGATTGGCATATTTCATGGATTGAAGGTAGACATATTTCAGCTCTATATGACTAGCATGATATAATATTCAATTAAATAGTTTATCATACACATCACTCTTCCTAATTTATAAAATTCATTGTAAGGTATTCACAGCCTTTTAAGCCTTTTAACTTCCAGAGAAGCAAGAAAGAGCACAATGGAGTGAACTAGTCATAGAGTAAAGTTTAGTTTGAGTAGTGAAGTTTTACATTCCATAACCAAAATTTAGCTACAATGATGAATACGAATTGATCAGATCTGTTGTGGTTGATAGTCAGCATCAGGAGATCGAGGAGATCTAGCAGGTCATGTCCATTTTCCATTCGCATTTTTTACTAGACCTTTATTTTCTTCAAGCCAACAGTGGGACGGGATATTAAGGCTATCAATCAATAAATCACAGCTCGTATTGACAAGAGATGGATCTCTACCTGAAGATTTGAAAGATTTGTTCTCCCCAACAAAGCCATCAAGTAAATGGAGATAAACCTCTAAACTATGGAAGTCAGACAGATTATAAGTGGGCTTCAACAAGGGAGAGTTATCAATGTGAGAAACCTGGATGCCCACATGAAAATATGTCTAGGTAAACCAACTGAGTAGTTTTCTCACCCATATCATGTTCTCGTTCAGAAAAAGCCCAGGGATATTTGATACAACATCATTCTTGTTAACAATCCTCAGAACATTGATGCCAATCTCCTCCATACGTTGGGAGAACGTTGGGTTTCCTAAGCGGGGAGAGGCGAAGGAAAACACTGTGACAGGAGTAGGTATAGACATACTCTGCATGTTCACTGTCTCTTTGACATCATATGCATTTAACGTTGCAAGCACAGCTCCTAAGCTTTGTCCTGTCAATGTTATACTCAACCTATCGTCCTTGTATTGGTTCAGCAGTCGCGTTATCTCGCCCACTACAATATCCCTCGCGCTTCTACTGCATTTTTCGGAACCTTCATCCACAGAAGTATAAGAAGAAAGAAATCCCTTCTCTATTCATACATTTTGATCTGTAGTTTTTTGTACATTCACATGAGCTAGTGTATGGGGGAGTGGAACTAATATGTTTTTGAAATTTTGCATCCATTCTTCCGCTATTCTCATTCCTCGCCAGGAAATCACTATGTCTCGTCTTCCCAGTCTCTCTATCTCATTTGGATCGTCGATTGAAAACGACAATAAAGCCTATCCAAACACCTTCATCGATTGCTTTTTCGACGAAAGAGGATCGTAAAGGACCAATATTTGCGGAGATATATTTGGTTACTCGATAACCGGAATGTAGCAAACCCATTTTCGTAAAAAATGAGCATTTATTGTGCTTACAAGTTCTGTAATATTCAGAATAGTCTTTGTCATCAAACGCGTCGAAGCAAAGCTAACCAAATTCCCCGTATCTAAGAATCTCATCTTTCAGAATTGGATTCATGGGATCAAGTAATATCTTACAAGATGTTCCCTCAAAAAGTGCCTTATAGCCATGTTCAATGAGTTGTCCTACACTTAGCAAATTATGTTTTAAATCTGGAACATGATAGACATTGTATATGTCTTTCTTTACATTATGTCTAGTAAGAATAGGAACAGTTCTTTTACCTTGAACCTTGACTAAGTAATCATTTCCAAGTGTAATATCAGATGAGATTGAAGAATCAATTCATGAAAGTAATTCTTTGTTACCTGTCATGTGATTGCTACATCCACTGTCCAGCAACCAAAGATCTTTAGGTTGATGTTCAGTCTTGTGGCACGAAAGAAACATACCTCCTGAGTTTTCTCCCGTGTGATTTGACACATGCGCTCTGCTTGAGAGCTGATCTGCTTGCTTCTTCCTGCATTCAGATTCATAGTACCCATACTTTTTGCAGTAATAGCATTGTATGCTTGATTTTTCATTTGATCTTCTCCCTCTGCCTCTTTGAGGCTGGAAATTCTAATGTTGATTTTGTTGTTGATGTCTGTGACCTTGGAAATTTTGATTCGGATATTGTTGTCTGTTACCTCCACCGGAGTGAGGGTTACTTTGATTGCTCCCTCTTCCTTGGTGACCTCTATTTCTTCCTCTGCCTCTCCCTCTGCTGAAGGAGAATTGAGTTTTGAAGGCATTGGAGATTGACTCATCTGTGAGATGCAGTCTGGTCTCATGTGTCACCAAAGAACCAATTAATTCATCTGTTGAAAATCTTGACAGAGCCTTGGATTCAAGGATTGCTGTGACAACCATTTCAAATTTCTTTGGTAAACTTCTGAGAATTTTCTCAACAATTTGTTGATCAGTGATGGTTTCACCAATCAGTCTGATTTGGTTCACGATTCCCATGACTCTGGTCATGAACTGATCCACAGTTTTGGACTCTGTCATCCTTAGAGTCTCGAATTGCGTCGACAAGGTCTGCAGTTTAACTATTTTGACCCTATCATTTCCTTGATAGGAAGATTTAAGGATGTCCCGGGCCTGTTTGGAAGTACCAGCGCTTGTGATTTTTGAGAAAAACGAGTCATCCACAGAATTTTGAATTCAGAATTTCGCTTTATTTTCTTTGTTCCTCAGTTTTGCCTGAGCAATTCTCTGCGCATTTGTCATGGAAGTGAGGGCGGCTGGATCCGGTTCCACATATCTAAGATTCATCGATTCCCAAAACTCTTGTGCTTGCAAGAATGATCTCATCTGAAGAGACCATAACTCATAGTTCTTTCCCAGTAGAATCGGACCCTGAGTTGGTCCTAAGTTGCTAGATGACATATATTTTTTATTTTTTTTTAAATTCCAGAGAAACAAAATAGAGGGAAAATTTCGTATTTATCTCCGATCACCAATTTGCCGATTTGTCGATGGTCGAAGGGAGCTTATCAGGCTTGAATTGTCCCTTAGTCTCCTTGCAATGTGACCACACACCTTACTTTTAAAGTTTTTTTTTTTTTTTTTTTAAACTGCCGAAACACAAAAATCGCCTTTGGACTTTTCAACGGTCCAGATCTTATCAGGATATCACGAATCGGGATTTCACGAGTTTTGATGATGAGTTCTTCTGACTCCTCGATTCCCCGAGCTCCGATTTACCGATGGCGCTTTCCTTTCGGGAAATTTTCGATTTCTTTGATCGCCTCCACGCGTCCTAACAAATGGATGGTCCTGATTTCTCCTCGTGATTTCGTGATTTGTTCTGTTCTGGACTTGTCATCTCCAGGATCCGTGATTTGCCGAATTCTGTAATGCCGATGGACTCTGCTTTTGGGAAATTTTTCGAAAGCCTCGATCTCTGCCACGCGTCATCAACAAATGGACGACTCAAGTCTGCTTCGGGGATTTCTCCATAGAGATTCTCGATCCCTCATTTTGATGAGATGACGTCAGCTAGGCCCCACGACAGAGTTTACCTCTTGTCGGGATTTCGGACTTCGGAGTTCTGAAGTGCTCGTGTTTCTTGTCCTCAGGATTCGCGAAACGTCGAATCCCGATGTGCCGATGGGCTCTCTCGATATCGCCCACGTGTCTCCTCAAAATGGACGGCTTCGATCGTTTATGGGGTTTACACCACAACGAAAACCGATCACTTGTCCTCAGGATTCACGATTTTCCGAATCCCGATATGTTGATGGCCCTTTCCTTGTCGGGACTTTTCCCGAGTCCTCGGATTTACGCCACGCATCCCTGAAAGATGGACGGTTCTAATTCAACCTCGGGATATCACAACTTGCGAGGCTCCACTGACACAATTTCTCTGTCAACTTGAAACCCCAGATGTCGAAACGCCGATAGTTTCCTCGATGTTCGCCACGTATCTAGTCAAATGGACAGCTGAGATCTGATCGCGATTTCGCGAGTTTCGAACTCTTGTTGCGACGGTCTTTCAAAACTGCGAACTCCGATATGCCGATGTCATGATGCGTTGATCTGCTACAACCTGTCCTCTGAGATGGACGGCTCACAATTCCTCTAGGGATTTCGCGATATCGCGTATCGGAGTTTTTGAAGTGCAATTGTCTTTGCGCATCCAACACCCAATTATCGATTTTGCGATGGAATAGGATCTTGCCAGGTGTCTCTTGATGGACGGTTCAGATGATGTCGGGATTTTGCAGGTCAAAAATTCCTTGGCGCTGCAGAGGATTTAAACCTCGTGCACTTTCTTACTAATCCAACGGTTGTCGATCCTTTGTGCAAGATCTGACGGTTGAAACTCTTTCACCTTTTCTGCGCTCTCCTAGTCCCTTCTGAACTGGTTTTCCACTTCATATCCATTCGCAGGTCGACTCTTATGGCCGCAATGGCTGTTCCTTGCATGTTTGACGCGATCTTTGTCGAATTTGTCGAAATTTTCTCCTGCAGAAGAAAGAATTGGTGAATCTTTCAAAGATTGAAAGAACTTCACAAGTTCTCTGTTCACTGCTAAAATATTTGACGGATTTGAAGAATTCTTGCAATTCTTTAAATGCTTCTTCTTTCTTTAACAATCTTCCACGAATTTGAACAAATGTCCGTGAAATCTTCAACGTTTCTGCCTTCTGCAGGAATCTTTAACGAATTCGAACAAATTCTTCAAGAGTTCTTCAAACGTTCTTCCGTTCTGAAGCTCTTCTTCATCAATCTTTGACGATTCTTGAAAAATGTGAAAGAATCTTTAAAGTTTATTTTTCTGCGTTCTCTTCATCCTGGATCTTTCGAGCGTTGTACGCTCTTCTTCCTCCGCAAGCTTCTTACGTCGATATTTTAAGAGTATTACAGACAGCTCTCCAAACTTTGTGAAAAGTATGTGTCGAGTGCTCTCAAGATCCGTGAAGCTCTGCGTTGTGAGGATCGTGCTGCTCTCCAACCTGTGTGAAGAGGCTTACTGTTGAAGCTCTGATACCATGATAAATTGTGAAGCAAAGAGAAATGTAGAAAGAAAGAATAGAACAGTATATTGGAATGTATGAAGAAGAGATTATTAGAAGATTGAAGAAGTTACAATGCAATGGGAGATGGATGAGCTAAATAGGCTCAAGCAAGACAAAAATAGAAAGTACAGCTGTCCAGTACAACTGGCAGTGTACAGTGAGACTGTTGAGGTTACATTATGTTTAACATATATATTGCCACACATAAGCAACTTGCTGTCGCCCTATTTGTGTGGGCTGATCACCATCCCCATTATTTATTCTTGGGGAAGAGGAACTCAATGGATACTTTAGGTGTGAAGCCCACAAATCCTTTGTATAAAGCGGAAATGCAAATTGGACCATCCTATGTCAGAGTTTATAATTGGAATTCAGATGATGCTTGCAGTTTCTGGAAACAAATTGTATAGGAGGTTGTTGTTTTCTTTCTGAAAGACTGTGGAGATAGAATTGAGAGACAAAGATTTACTAATCGTTACTTGGTATATATAGGATTCTATTAATCTCGAAATACAAAAGTCTGAGTCAATGATCACAGTCCGAGTTACCCGAGTTACTGTTCGCGGACTCAGCACAGTGAGACCTACCATTCTCATTGACCATAGTCAGTGTTGTTCCTGAGTCTGTACTAAGGCTTAAAATACAGTGTCAAGGCATCCGAAAAAGAGGTAAAAGATATATACAATAATAAAGTCTCATTCGGTATTGGAAACTAAGGGAGATTTCTATGTTCCCTACGTCTAGCTTCCAAC